>CAIGQQ010004828.1:2770073-2782687 GCA_903798035.1 Danio albolineatus | reverse complement strand
CACTTCCTGCTGACTCAGATCAACATGAGGAACCAGAAGTATGAAGAAAGAGATCCAGAGAATCTCCTGAAGTCCAGCAGAGAGGTGATTTTGAAACTTGCTGAACTGGCTTTCAATCAGCTGATGAAGGGCAATGTGATGTTCTATGAAGAGGATCTGATTGAGAGCGGCATAGACATGACAGACGTTGCAGTGTGTTTTGGGATTTTCACAGAGATACTAAAGGAGGAATCTGTGATTCATCAGAGGAAAGTCTACAGCTTCATTCATCTGAGCTTTCAGGAATTCCTTACTGCTTTCTATGTGTTTAACTCGCAATTAGTTGAGAATGAGATAAACTTTTATTTGCACTCTCGACATCAGTTCTACAGTCATTGCAACCTTTTGTATAAGCGTGTAAAATCAGCAGTTGATGAATCCTTACAGAGTGAAAATGGACATCTGGATCTTTTCTTGAGGTTTCTGCTGGGTGTCTCTCTGGACTCCAATCAGAGACTTTTACAGGATTTATTGACATGCACGGAGAAGAGCTTAGAAACCATTAAGAGAATCACACGGTACATTAAAGATAAAATCAAAGGTGGCAGACAAATTTCAGCTGGCAGATGCATCAATCTGTTCCTCTGTCTGCTGGAAATGAAGGATCAGACTCTGTACAGAGAGATTCAGGAGTTTGTGAAATCACAGAATCACTCAGTTGACAAACTCTCTCCATCTCACTGCTCGACTATCATCTACATGCTTCAGATATCAGAGGAGGTGCTGAATGAGTTTGATCTGAAGAAATACAACACATCAGATGAGGACAGAAGGAGACTGATACCAGCTGTGGTAAACTGCAGGAAAGCTTTGTGAGTACACATTAAAGATGTATTTTTTATCACTTGTCATTATTTAGCACCTGTATAATTTGCAGAGTTATTACATCTTACACACAATCTTAGATCTTGTTCTTGACAGCTTGCTTTTATCACCCAAGTATAAACCAAGTCTGCTATTGGTGTTTGGGTGTTTTGCATTATAGCATTTAAACTTTGTATATTAAGCTGGCAAAAAATGCCTCACGTCAAGGAACTCATTTATTCAGTGTTTATTTAAACAATTTGGTTTCATCTTCTTCTTTTATGAAAGATTCATGTGTTTATGAATTGGACGACAACAAAGTAAAAGTTTACAAAGTAAAGTTTAAAGCATTTGGGCAGAATGAATTATTACATTTTTATTTATTTAATTATTAAATTTTTAATTAATTACATCTTTAACAAAGATTAATTGTGTGTGTGACAAGGTGGCTCAGTGGTTAGCACTGTCGCTTTATAGCAAGAGGGTCACTGGTTTGAGTCCCAGCTGGGCCACTTGGCATTTCAGTGTGGAGTTAGCGTTTTCTCCCTGTGTTGGCGTTAGTTTCCTCCGGGTGCTCCGGTTTCCCCCACAGTCCAAGGACATGCACTGTAGGTAAATTGAATTAACTAAATTGGCTGTAGTGTATGTGCGTGAATGTACTTCTTTTTTGCCCTCAAACAACATACTTTTTTAAAGTATATCAGGTTCTTTATGCTTATCTGTTTGGCAGATACCCCTGGTTTACACTTTAATTTACTTGTTCATTTTATTTAATTGCCTCATCTTGGCACTTTAAGCATATTATTTATGTTTGGCTAAACATTTTTTGCTATTAATTATTAATTATTATTTTATTTTTTTTAACCTCAAATAATATCCGTTTCTGCGCCCATCGACCCCACTGTCCCTCAGGTTGGTAACCACTGCCCTACAACATACTAATTATTGTGGTCTAAAACCAGGTGTTTTATTTCATTGTCCTGTATATATATTCAGACTTTTAAAATACATCTTGTGAAACAGATATGAGATAGCCTTGATGTATTTTATTAATGTTTTTTTTTAGCAAGGGCATCTTCCCATGCAGCTACAGTATGTAAATGCTTGTTAATTATCTTTATATTGCATCATATATTATCTTGTGTTACAGGCTAGCTGATTGTAATCTCACTGATCAGTGTTGTGAAACTCTGTCTTCATCTCTACAATCCTCGAACTCACTAAGAGAGCTGGACCTGAGTTTCAATGACCTGCAGGATTCAGGAGTGAATCTGCTCTCTGATGGACTGAAGAGCTCACACTGTCAGCTTGAGATACTGAGGTTTGGGGTTTTTAGTAAAATGTAATACATTTCAGAAAAAAAAAATGGCATTTTAATGTCCAGTTCTGCACAGACTTTTTCATTTTGAGGCTGCCACCTTTGGTTAAAATAGACAGCTCAGACATTTTGCATTTTGCATTTTTTTATTTAGATTGACAAGTTGTAATCTCACTGGTCAGTGCTGTGAAAGTTTGTCTTCGTCTCTACAATCATCAAACTCAATAAGGGAGCTGGACCTGATTAACAATGACCTGCAGTATTCAGGAGTGGAGCTGCTCTCTGATGGACTGAAGAGCTCACACTGTCAACTAGAGATACTGAGGTTTGCAGATTTTACTGAATTTAAAGTTATTGAAGTTAGGGCTTGTAAAGATTGTCCTAGACTTCTGGGGGCCTTAAGCTAAACAATGCAAGTGGACCACTGTAACTGAACAAAAAACCCAAACATGAAACACTCATTATTATCAAAGACTATAGAATACATAAGACAGGACACTCGTATCTTTTTGAATGGGGAAAAGTTTAACGGTCAATATGGTGAATAAAGGCCCACCTACTAGTACACGAGCCAATCATTGATCAATATATGATGAATAAATCCCACCTTCTAGTACAGGAGCTAATCATCGACCGCTATAGACTGATTATACTCCGGGAGAGGGGCTTAGACCAGAAGTGAGTTTCACAGATTTTGTATGATTCAAATGTTTAGAAATGAATCTAAAGAGACAGTTATTGTTTAACATTATTGGTGATTCCTAATATGAAATTCGTAAGCTTGGCGCGCAGTTTTGGAGAATTTTATGTTTCCCCATTCAGACAGAACGCACAAGCACACTTCCCAAAAGGTGTTTAAAGATGGCCGCTGAGTGAAATGGCTTACCTTAAAGGGACTGATGAAAAAAAGTTAATTACAAACAATAACAAATGCAAATGAAAGAGGATGCAGATGAAAAAAAGTCAAAAAGTCATGTGTGTGTATTTATGTTTGTGTGTGTGTATATATATATATATATTTATATATATTATCTTATTGTTTCTATGTATATATATATATATATATATATATATATATAATCAGGAGTCACCATGGTAACAATATGGTAATAATACATGGTAATAATAGTAATATATATATTACTATTATTATTATTAGAACTTTTCTAAAAGGTTCATGTCACAGCAACATTCATTTTTTGTACAGTATTATTTCTCTATATTTAAAATATTCATTTATTTAAAGATTGGCAAGCTGTCATCTCACTGATCAGTGTTGTGAAAGTCTGTCTTCATCTCTGCAATCTTTAAACTCACTGAGAGAGCTGGACCTAAGTAACAATGACCTGCAGGATTCAGGAGTGAAGCTACTCTCTAATGGACTGAAGAGTCCAAATTGTCAGCTTGAGATACTGAGGTAAGAAAAACAAATTTTATGAAACCAGAAAAAAGTGTTGCACTGAATAAATGAGTTATTTGATGTAAAGCTTGTGAAGTTACAGGAATCTGAACACCCCTGTATATGATTAATTTGAGGATTATCTTCAATCTGAGTTGCTATAACATTGAGTGTTGTGTGTGTTTGTAGATTATCTGGCTGTATGGTGACAGAGGAAGGTTGTTGTTTTCTGGCTTCAGCTCTTAGATTAAACCCCTCACACCTGAGAGAGCTATATTTGAGCTACAACAACCCTGGGAAATCATTAGTGGAGTTGCTCTCTGATTCAAACCACAGACTGGACACACTCAAGTAAGTTCAACACTAACAACAATGCTTTCATGCTGTCAACGTGTGTGCATTAATTAAAAAATTGCTATAGTTTGTAGATTTTGTGACACGATTAGCGATTCAGGATTATGAGTAAAGAGTAATTTTTTTGTTTTGTTTTATCATATTGATTTTATTGATTTAATACTAACAAAAACACTTGAAACTGGAAGAAGCCTAGCAGACTTTATAATATTCAAAAGCAGGGCTTGGCATTAACACATGCCAACCCGCCAAATATGGTTAGATTTCAGCTGTGGCAGGTTAGACAGCTGCCCCCACTAGCCACTTTGGCTGATTGAAAAAAAAAAAATTCAAGCACGGCTGACGAAATAACTGTAGGCGTGAGTAAAAGAAAGCAGGTGAATACTTATGAGAGTATAATCACGCACACAGTGAGATGCTGGCTTTTTCCACTCACTGATGAGGGCTTTAGTATCAAGTACATGGCTGATGTGATGTGCGTGAGTGTTTATAAATCTTGCGCACTCCCGCTTCCTTGCACAAAGCAACATTGCCTGCAAATGCAGCTTGTGCGATCAGTTGTCTTTGAAATAGACTGGACAAAAAGTGATGCTTGTGCACCCACAGTCCTGCTGCTTTCAAGAGCTTGAGATTTTTTTATAAGCAGCAGCGGTTGCTGCTTTCGCTTTAATGTTCACCGCATGCGCGGATTTAGGACACATTCACGCAGAACGCATCTTTGCACTTGAAAGGCAGCGCTCAGGAACTGTTTAAAACTGTTGTCATGTCAACTTCCTGCAGTAAACAAAGCCCGCAATGCTTGCCCCGCCTTCGCGCTCTTTTTATTGGCCCACTGCGCTAGAACTGATCGCAAATGGATTGGTTAAAATTAGCTGTCAATCACTTAGTCAACGCCTTCTGCCTTCAGATGACAGGAGAGCTACAACCGCCAGCATGTAAAGCGCTGAAGATGAGAATGACAACAACACCATCAGATTTTGTTTTAGAAAACACCTAAAGCAACAAATAATGGCACATCTAATTACTGATATTGCGGTGAATGTTAATCCACAATCTACATTTGTCCATTGGCTTCAAGTCCGCTATGAAAATAACTAAAGCATTCACTGTAAAGTCTGTGGGACGGAATTTTCAGGTAACTGTCTGCCACATCTACACATTTTAAGCACGAGATGTTCTGTTGAATCCTTCATTTAATCGCAAGATGCTGTCAGCTGTGCAGCCATAAGTAAAAGTTAACACCACATACACCATCTCAAAAGGGCTTGCATGGACTAAGATTAAACTAATATTGCAGCTCATGAAAAGACCCGTATTGCTATTAAAATGACTTATACAACTAATAAGGTATATATCAAAAGCAACTGTGCAATATTAGACATCACTCATGAGAACACAGCACGTTAACAGATTCATTCATGTCAAGTAGTGCGTGCAGGACCGGTGAGCGGTCCGTCCATGTATCTTTTGGTCACTCAATTATGTTATAAAAATGTATTTTCTTGTGATAACGGTATTTCGTTGAGATTTTATTTGCTTGTTAGTTTTGATTAGTGTTGATTTCAAATGCAATAAATCTGTTTATATAAAACTTAGCAACGGTGCTCATAATTGGTGGGTGTGACTAAATTTTGTCTGGTGCGCCTAAATTTTTTAAGTTAGGAGCACCAGTGCTACCAAGCAAAAATATTAATGTCGAGCCCTGCATCATCATCGCACATGGTATGTTTTCACTTGCTTTCTTTTGCTTGCAGTTATTTTTGTTAATATGGTTTAATTATTATCGTCTACAATAACATTGCTTTAATAGGAGATTAACTTCCTATTTATGTATAGTAAACTGGTGATCTGGGACCTTTAGCCTGGACAGATTACTGTGCAAACTTTTAGATACATGACAATAGTTCTTTTAAAAATTGTCATTTTTTTTAAAGAAAAGTTTTGCTGAATAAAAAGTGCATGTATACAGCTATAATTTGCTTGTTTTTGTTTTTTGATTAGTTAAAATTTGTAGCTGAGAAATCGTTAGATATTTGTTTATTTATTTTTTGATGTGGTCGGAGATAAATTTGATAAATCCTTAGTGTTGAGCTCTGAAAAGTCATGTGAAATAAGAACTAATTGCAATGCAACACCACAAAAACACCACAACCTATTTGCTCATGCACACTGAGCAAGCTCATACACAACACACACAAAAAGTTAAATTAACGAGGATGCGCGTGGAAATAACACAGAATCTAAATCAAGTAATTTTAGCATGCCAAAGTCAAATTTATGCGTGTAAAATATATTTTCCCAACAACAAAATTGTGGCTATTGAAAATGGCGAGTGGCCAGTAATGTTGAAAAACTACTACCCACAGTGACTGGTGATCAAAAAAGCTCATGTCAAGCCCTGTAAGTCAAACACTTTGTGTGTTTTCTGTGAATGATGCCACTCTCAGATATGTAAAATATATCAAGTATCTGTTAAGATTGCTACTTTTGCTTGAGCATTTATTTCAAGAACTACTTGTGTGTTTGTTTCACCTTCTTGACACGGGAATTTAGAAAAATTGAGCAATTCTAATTAAATAATCTTTGCTGCAGCGATTTAATTGATCCACATTCGTAGCCAGTGTAAAACAAATCAGGTCAAACTCCATAATCCAACCGAATCCTTTCCCACACCACAAGAGAACAGATAGACAAAAATTGACTTAGCACCCACATGCAGTCACAAAGTTGGTTAATTCCACACAGTCAATTTCTGCAAACAGTAAAATACAAAAACTATTTCCTTTTTTCTCACAAACCAAAAGCTGAGAAAATAAATAAATAAACGGTTAGCAGGTGTTGATTTAAATGACCTTAAAGGTTCTTTTATTGTGAGAAGGCGGAAAAAGTTTGTATTTACAAGGAAAACAAAAAGGAGCACAAAAAAATAGCTTCAGGGCTGAGCAAGGCCAAAAAAAAATAAACAAAACATTAACTAACACCACCTCGGAGATAACTTACCTAATGAACCAAAAGAAATGCAGAAAAATAAATTACAAATACTACCCTCACTCCTTAACTAAACCAAAAACAGGAGAAACGTTCAAAGTAAATGGCACTAAGCCCCTACAGCGCTCAGCTGACAGGGTTGGCATACAAAAATAAATATTCGTGACAGTCACAACAAGGAGGGGAGAGAAGAAAGGTGGAGAGCACCTTAAAGTTCACAATTTCAGCTCAACAGAAATTCACTACAACTGATTTTTAACAAGAACAACACATTCTTTGGAAAGCTCTCCGTCTCTCCCCCCGCGATCTGACTCCATTGGTCTCCTTTTCAAAAGAAGCTGAGTTCTCCGCGCACCAACCACAGCGCGCACACGCAGTATGTCCAATTAGGGCGGGGCAATCTGGAAACAGGAGTAGAACAGGGTGAGAGAAAGAAAGAGAGAGACACACACACACACAAACACAACGGCACAGAAATACCCCAACATTACGCTCATGCGTAACTTGTCCCTCTTTTTGTCATCTTCCTTATTATGTAAACTATATGTGGTGACATCTTTTGTAGTGTGGATCATGGAGGAGACATCAGGATCATATCAGGACCACAGAAATGTAGGTCTCTATCTCACACACATACCCACTGTAATTGTTGTGTTGTGATAAAATGTATATCTCATAATCTCTTTTCTTGTGTTCAGATATCAGGGATCTCACGCTGGATGTAAACACCGCACACACTAAACTCGCTCTGTCTGAGGAGAACAGAAAGGTGATGCGTGTGAAGAAGAAGCAGTCATATCCTGATCATCCAGAGAGATTTGATGAGTGTCTTCAGGTTCTGTGTAAAGAGAGTCTGACTGGACGCTGTTACTGGGAGGCTGAATGGAATGGGAGCATTTCTATATCAGTGGTATATAATGGTATAAGCAGGAAAGGATGGACTGATGATAGTTTGTTTGGATTTAATGAAAAGTCCTGGAGTGTGATCTATTGTAATGGCAGTTTTAGTGTTCGTCATAATAATAAAAGCACAGAAATACACGTGCCTCACTGCTCTAACAGAGCAGGAGTGTATCTGGACCGGTCAGCTGGCACTCTGTCCTTCTACGGCATATCTAACACACACACGCTTGCACACTTACACACATTCAAAACCAAAGTCACTGAAACACTCTATGCTGGATTTGGCTTTTTTTCTGATGGCTCAGTTTCTCTATGTAAAAATAAACAGCTTCTTGTGAGAAAGAGCTGAACTATCGATGGCAGAGATGCCCAAACTAGGGCCCGTGGGCCAAAGTTGGCCCATGGTAACCTTTGATTTGGCCCGCCATCCCATCTGAGAATGGTTTGAAGCAGGGGTTCTCAAAAACGGTCCTGGATGTCTGGTCTCCTGCAGATTTTAGCTGGTTTAGAGAATGTCAATTTAAATTTAATGTACCCTTTTATTTTTTGTTTTATTGTTAAATGGTGTAAATGAATCAGATTTAGTTTAAAATGTACATACGACAGAGTTTGGTGTATGAAATCCACTGTGTTATATATATGATTGCTTATGTTTTTTATTTGAATAAGTAATGATTTAAAAAGTTAAACTGCATTAGTTAATACGATTTAAAGTAAAGTTTTCTCTTTATTTTTTAATATTATGAAATATAATGTGAATTAGGAAATGACCCATGGCAACTTTAATGTAAAATAGTTTGGTATATTTATCTTCGGCACACGGCTATTAATGATATTTGGTTTTTGGCCCTTCATACAAAAACGTTTGGTCACAACGTTTGGCCACTCACACTCACGTCTGACACACACAATTACACACATCCAGCACCACATTCACTGAACCACTTTGTTTAGTTTTTTTTGTGACATCTGATATTTCTTCTGAGCGGCATGGTGGCTCAGTGGTTGGCACTGTTGCCTCACAGCAAGAAGGTTGCTGGTTTGAGTCCCGTCTGGGTCAGTTGGCATTTCTGTGTGGAGATTGCATGTTCTTCCCATGTTGGTGTGGGTTTCCTCCGGGTGCTCTGGTTTCCATTCGCAATCCAAGGACATGCGCTATAGGTGAATCGAATAAACAAAATTTGCCATAGTGTATGAGTGTGTGTGAATGCGAGTGTGTATGGGTGTTTCCCAGTACTGGGTTGTGGCTGGAAGGGCATCCGCTGTGTAAAATATATGCCAGAATAGGTTCATTCTGCGGTGGCAACCTCTGATAAATCAGAGACTAAGCTCAAGGAAAATGAATGCATGAATGACATTTCTTCTATGTAAAATAACTCACACAATGGTCTATATTATACACTCAGTATGTACGTACACATTGCTTTCTTCTTAATGAACCACACTACAGACATTATTAGGGGCTGATATTTCTTCAGTTTTTTTTAGATCCTGTTTCTTATGAATCAATACATCTGTGAAATAAAAGACAAATAAATTTTCCTAGTTTTTTGTTATTCATGTATATGTCTCATTGTCTTAACTCTTTTAGTTACAAAACGTTTTCCAACATATTTCAAACATTAGCAAAATTTAAATAAAGCAAATTTTACAATTTATTATCTTTACACACTCACCGGCCACTTTATTAGGTACCATGTCCAACTGCTCAATGCAAATTTCGAACTAGCCAATTACATGACAGCAACTCAATGCATTTAGGCATGTAGACATGGTCAAGACGACCTGCTGCAGTCAAACTGAGCATCAGAATGGGGAAGAAAGGTGATTTAAGTGACTTTGAATGTGGCATGGTTGTTGGTGCCAGATGGGCTGGTCTGAGTATTTCAGAAACTGCTAATCTACTGGGATTTTGATTTGGGATGTACCTAGAAACGAAATGCACTGTAGAATGTTATGTTTACACACATCAGCACAAATTGCATATAAAAGTATTAGCCTTTCACAGCATTATACTCGCTACTCACTACTCTTGGGCACTTTTGAAAGGTCTACTTTGATGTACAAGATACTTTTACTCTACTTGCACTTCAAGTAATGGTACTTGAGTATGATTTTTCAGTACTCTTGATTGATCTTGAATCTGGTCAATCAGGTGACATATGACTGTAAACAAGCAAAATGTTGAGGTCACTTGCGGCTACATTTTGAGTTTGCATTTGGAAACTGTTAAAGGAAACCGTTTCACCTTTGCATTTGTTATACACTCAACCAACATTGTTTTACTCTCTTACAGGTAACAGTATAACCTGGCTGGACCAGTTTGTCAACAAGACTCCATTTCGTGTAAGGAAAAACATAACAGAGAAACGCTTTTAGTGGAGAAACTTGAATTAATTTTGAGAACAGCTCAGATTAATCCTGCTATATAGAGACCGGATGGATTTCTAAAACTGACTGAATTTTGTTACCTTAGTTATATGGAATGAGGTAGGTTTCACAACTGTTTCTGGATTTATTCTCAAGCATTGTGTGTATATCAGTTTGCATAATCAATTAATAATGTAAGATCTTAGACAAGAAAATGAAAATATATTTAATGTCTCTGTATCTGTGTGTGTGTGATTTAGCACTTTGTAAAATGAGTGTGTATGAACAGAGAGAGGACGAGGATGCTATTCATAAAGCAGCATCTCCAGAACCCAGCTGTGTGTCTGTAAAGAGTAATGATTCCATCATTCACCCTCCTAATCTATATGATACGGCAGTGGTCTCTGACCTTGAGTGAGTATCAATCTAATGAATTTCATAATCCATCATTTTGACGAAGGAACATGCTCATATTCTGCATTGAATCATAAAGGGCTATACGATATTAGAAAAATTCAACATTGCAATTTTTTTTTCAGTAATATGTATTGCAATATAAATAAAATTTCACCAGATGCCTTAAAACAGCTCTATTTTGAAATAATTGCTTAATTTAGATTAGAAGGGTCCTGTATGGGAGTGAATCATGCATATAATATAATAAACAAATTACCTAAGTAGATAAATACAACACAGCAAAGATAAATATGGAATTAACCGTGGTTAATGGATTTCAGAAGAGTCTAACAAACGCTTTTTATTGAGTCAAACCAGGGGCATTGCTAGACATAAAGCTCTACTGGGGTACGCTATATATATGAAGAGCTTCAATGCAAAACGCAATAAACGCCATTTTTTGACGTTTGGATTTTATGATTGGAAATCACTGTTCAGATGTTCCCTTATCTATGTGTGAATTGCTGCCATTAACACAATTTAAAAATGAACATTTTAGGCCTACTACAAAATGTATTTTTTTTACAAAATGCGATATCCGCCAGACCAGTTTTTTTGCAAAATGCGATATAACAGTTATAGAACTGTTATATATAGAACAGCTAGGCTATATGCGCGAGCGCAGCATCCCCTGGGAGGAGAGTCACCGCCGGCGAAGTGCTCCGAGTTTGCTCATTGATTTAACAATAATATCAAAACAAAAAAAACATGTTTTTAAAAAGAGGATTCACTAGGCTCACTAAAAACGTTTGCCATTTAATTGTTTATACTGTAGGCGAGCTGTCAGTCACAGGCTACTTCCGTCTGTCAGTCAGAGAATCAAAGCTTCAGAGTCGAGCTAACCTCATGGATTTTGATGACGGATTGGAGCCGGTCATTCCAGCTGCATAATAATAGTAATAATAATAATAACATTATTATTATTACAGTGAAATAAGTCATTAAATATGACGGGACGAGGCGAGCTTGTGTCCGCGGACACAACACTCAGGGACTGGCCTGGATTACTGGCACACGTCATAGTCACATTATGTCTATTATGGCATTATGTTTTTGAATATTATGAATATTTACGATCTATTGATAAATTGTTAATTTTCCCACTGATGATCCAAAAGTTTTCTTCAAATGCCACAGTGAAGCCTGCTTAATGCTATTGGTGCCCCAGAAGAAAAAATAAAAATAAAAAGTTATGTTATATTGTGTATGTTCTGGCCAAAACTAACTAACTAACTCAGAATTTTATTTTATTAATAATCAATCTTTGAATATACTGTTCCATATAGTTTTTATTAATTTTAATCAATTTAAGATGTTTGACAATGTTAAAATAAATATGTTGCATTTTGGCATGCTTTATGATTTATTTATGAACTATTTATGTACATAAATTCATTCATTCATTCATTTTCTTTTCGGCTTAGTCCCTTTATTAATCCGGGGTCACCACAGCGGAATGAACCGCCAACTTATCCAGCATTTGTTTTACGGAGCGGATGCCTTTTCAGCCACAACCCATCTCTGGGAAACACATCCATACATTGTCATTCACACACATACACTACGGACAATTTAGCTTACCCAATTCACCTGTACCGAATGTCTTTGGACTGTGGGGGAAACCGGAGCACCCGGAGGAAACCCACGCAACCACGGGGAGAACATGCAAACTCCACACAGAAATGCCAACTGGCCCAGCCGGGGATCGAACCAGCGACCTTCTTGCTGTGAGGCGAACGTGCTAACCACTCGGCCACCGTGGCGCCCTATGGACATAAAATTCAATAAAAAATATCCTGGATTTGAAGAATATGTGTCCCTGGCCTTCACTGAGCTCAAGTAATAGTTTAATGTACAGAAATTGTGAATAAACTTTACTGTTGATGTCTTCAATAATAATGTCAAATAACCAATATTTCTCAAAATTGATATATCTCGTTTTGCAATGAAACTCTTCATATATATATATATATATATATATAT
>CAIGQQ010004828.1:2754611-2769973 GCA_903798035.1 Danio albolineatus | reverse complement strand
TATATATATATATATATATATATCCTGAATTTGATATATAAATATTCATATATATATATATATACATATATATATACTTATGCATCCTTATGCATGTTTTAAACTTTCAAAACATTTAATGCAACTATGGTTTGTGCTGATTTCCCCTCCTAACATTGTCTTTGTTTATCAGATCAGTGACACCCCATCTAACCTGGACTGACTCTGACTGTCATAGTATCAGTCAGAGAGTTAAACACCAACACAAAACCAACATGAAGAACAGGTATGAGAGATTATTTGAGGGAATCAAACCAGAAGAGAACCAAACCCTTTTGAACAGCATCTACACACAGCTCTACATAATAGAGGGAGAGAGTGAAGGAGTGAATGAAGAACATGAGGTTTTACAGATGGAGAAAACATCCAGAACACAAAACACTTCAATTTACTGTAATGACATATTTAAAGCATCAAATAAACCAGAGCATGAGGAGAAAGACCAAGTCAAGACTGTTCTCACTAAAGGCATCGCTGGAATTGGAAAAACCGTCTCTGTGCAGAAGTTCATTCTAGACTGGAGTGAAGGAACAGCCAGTCAGGATGTAGATTTCATGTTTGTGCTTCCATTTCGAGAGATGAACTTGATTAAAGATCATCAGTACAGTCTTCACAGACTTCTGCTGGACTTTCATCCTGAACTTCAAGATCTGGACTCAGAGATTTATGAGGAGTGTAAAGTCGTGTTCATCTTTGATGGTCTGGATGAAAGCAGAATCACACTGAAGTTTTCAGACACTGAGAGAGTTAGTGATGTGAATGAGTCTTCATCAGTGGGTGTGTTGATGTCAAACCTCATCAGAGGAGATCTGCTTCCCTCTGCTCTCATCTGGATCACCTCCAGACCAGCAGCAGCCAATCAGATCCCCTCAAAATACATCAACCGTCTGACAGATATTCAGGGATTCAATGAGCTTCAGAAGGAGGAATATTTCAGCAAGAGAATCAGTGATGCGGGTCAAGCCAGCAGAATCATCTCCCACATCAGAAGATCCAGAAGCCTCTACATCATGTGTCACATACCCGTCTTCTGCTGGATCTCAGCCACTGTGCTTCAGAAGCTCCTGAACCAAGATGACAGAGCAGAAATCCCTCAAACTCTGACTGAAATGTACATCCACTTCCTGCTGACTCAGATCAACATGAGGAACCAGAAGTATGAAGAGAGAGATCCAGAGAAACTCCTGGAGTCCAGCAGAGAGGTAATTGTGAAGCTTGCTGAACTGGCTTTCAATCAGCTGATGAAGGGCAATGTGATGTTCTATGAAGAGGACCTGATTGAGAGCGGCATAGACATAACTGATGCTGCAGTGTGTTCTGGGATTTGCACTGAGATCTTCAAGGAGGAATCTGTGATTCATCAGAGGAAAGTCTACATGTTCATTCACCTGACCTTTCAGGAGTTTCTCGCTGCTTTCTTTGTGTTTTACTCTTACATAGTGAAAAATGTGGAGTCTTTAAAATTATTTCTGTATGAAGAAGATCAGTGTGAAATTTGTCTTTATGACCTACTAAACGCAGCAGTTGATGAATCCTTACAGAGAGAAAATGGACATCTGGATCTTTTCCTGAGGTTTCTGCTAGGTGTCTCACTGGAGTCCAATCAGAGACTCTTACAGGATCTACTGCCAAACAGAGAGAACAATTTAGAGATCATTAAGAGAATCACACAATATATTAAAGTCCAAATCAAAGGTGATGAACATCTCTCTGCTGATAGATCCATCAATCTGTTCCTCTGTCTGCTGGAAATGAAGGATCAGACTCTGTACAGAGAGATTCAGGAGTTTGTAAAATCACAAAATGGCTCGATGAAGAAACTCTCTCCGTCTCACTGCTCAACAATAGCTTACATGCTTCAGATATCAGAGGAGGTGCTGGGTGAGTTTGATCTGAAGAAATACAACACATCAGATGAGGGCAGAAGGAGACTGATACCAGCCATGGTGAACTGCAGAAAAGCTCTGTGAGTGTGCAATTTTCTGTTATTAATTATCATTAAACATTTAATTAGACGCTTCGGAAGAGGACAAACATGTTTTAATGTGCTGGAAAGTGAAGCAAAACATTCAAATTTCCCCCTGATAACTAATTAATAATATTAATAATAATAATAAACTGCCTTTCACCATCGTTATTCTGGCTCTTATGTCAGTAATATCAGTATCTTGTATAAGTAACACTTATTTTGTGAGTTTACTTAATGCCTTAATGAGACTTAATGCCTCCTCATTTGTTCAAGTTCCTTTTGACTAAAATGTCTGCTATATGGAACACTGATTATATTTCATCCTGTGTTATAGACTTGCAGGCTGTAATCTTACTGCTCAGTTCTGTGAAAATTTATCTTCATTACTACAATCACCAAACTCACTCAGAGAAATGGACCTGAGTCACAATAACATGCAGGATTCAGGAATAAAGCTGCTCTCTGATGGACTGAAGAGCTCACACTGTCAACTGGAGATACTAAGGTGAGAAAAAATTAAGGTTTTACTTTAGCTTAATCTAAACTAATCTCTAATCTTGATCTTCCGGGTGTTTATAATATTTCTGCACATCACAGTGTGTCTGAGGACTTGTTTGTTTTTTCTTTAGCCTGTTTTCATAAAGAACCTTTTTGTTTCCTTTCAACAAAATAATATATCTACTGTAAGTACTGAGGAGAGGATATTCCTGCAATAATACAGTGCTTCCCACACATAGACTTCACTTGGGCAGGCCACCCAGGTATATTAATGGTCGACAGTGTATATTTAGTGACACATTTTATTTTATTTTTTTTTAACTATTATTATCATCCTTTTACACTCTTTCTGTTTCCGCCCAATATAACTAAACAACTGTCATCGATTAAGTAGTCGAAGATCTCTTCGTTTACCCATTTCATATCTACTGTGTGCACGAGAACTGTCAACACTCCCACAGAGAGTCTCATGTGCTCTGCAGAGACCCAAAAAGATCCACCTTTTTAGAACTTAACAATCTGTCCAGATGGGGTTTTTAAATCTCCTAAAATCTCAGGGATTTGTTGCTTTCACTTTTTAAAGCGAAATGTATGCGCACAGCCATGAAAGTGAGAGAAACATTAAATAATACATTCTTAAATCTGATGACTAAGAAAAACTTTACTAAACAGTCAGAGAGGACAAAATTAGATCTACAATGGCTGCAAAATCTGTGTACACCATTAGAAATGGCTAATCAACTAATTTGCCTTATTGAAATAATCTACACGTTTTATTTTTGGAGTTCATCTAAAATGCTTTGGCAGTACTGTACAAATAACATGCCAATAGAGTAACCTGAACTTGAATGAGAGATAACAATAGAGAGAAGCAGAATTTTCATGTTAGTGGGTGCACATGGCTTCTAAATAGCATAAATCTTTCTTTTCTTTACTTTAACCTATTGAAACTGTTTTTAATAAAAAAAATATTGTTAAAAATCTATTTTTGTTTTGCTTGTCGCATATAGTTAACTTTTTGTGTATGTGATGTGGGTAAATGTGTATTTCAATCCAGTTACCACAGCAAACATATTTCAAACCTGTGGAAAGCACTGTATATATGTATTTGACATGTATTAGCACTTCAGTATTTATATTTAATTTATTCAATTCAATTCATCTTTTTTTCTATAGTGATTTTATAATGCAAATTGTGTCAAAACAGCTTCACATAGAAAATTATAGTGAATTGAAACGGTGTCAGATCACTTTTCAGAGTTTAAGTTCAGTTCTGTTTAGTTCGGTTCTATGTGGTTTAATGTTCACTACTGAGAGTCTAAACACTGAACAGCAATCCATCGATGTGCACCTCCACAAACCCAGAACCATGCAAGCCAGTGGTGACAGCGCCGAGGAACAAACATTACCAATTGGCGAAAGTGAAGAAAAAACCTTGAGAGAAACCAGGCTCAGTTGGGCCTGACCGTTTCTCCTATGGCCAAATGTCTTGTGCTGAATCACCACATCACCAGTGTGTGCTGGATGTCAGTGAAGACTCGTCTGTCCCTGGTGTCTCACAGGAATCAGTCTCATGTTCTCCACTCCTCCATAACCTCCACAGCAGCCGCTCAGGATACGGCCTGGTCTGGGATTATAGAAACCTTGGGTCATCTTTTCACAGATCTTGGATTGCATCAGTGGTGCTGCATAATCTCTTGGGGCCTCGGGATGAGTATCCCCAGGTGAAAATAAAGAATAAAGAGAATAATTAGCGTAGCTACTGTTCATAGTGTATATAAATTAGATTAAAAAACCTGTGTGGAGCACATTCATGCATAATACCACTATGATGCATTGAATGTACGCATTACTAAAATGATAGGTCTTTAATCTAGTTTTGATAGTTTTAATATGCCAATAACTGCAGTATTGTTATTAAAAGTGGAGCTACAGGAACCTGTATGTTAGTATCTGAATTAATTTGATTTAATTGTCTATATTTAGATTTCAAAATACAATCTTAGTCACATCATGAGTATGTCATCAATGCAAAACAGTGTTTTAACCCACAGTCTACTTTATTAAATCCTGTTTCATCATGTGTTTTAGACTTGCTGGCTGTAAACTCACTGATCAGTGCTGTGAAAGTTTGTCTTCATCTCTAAAATCATCAAGCTCAATAAGATATCTGGACCTGAGTAACAATGACCTGCAGGATTCAGGAGTGAAGCTGCTCTCTGATGGACTGAAGAGTTCAAACTGTCAACTGGAGATACTGAGGTAAGAATAAGTTTGTTTGTTTATTTGTTTTTCAAATTCCTAATCTCCTGTGTGTTGCAAGCTATTAATCTATACAATTGATAGTTCCATTCCTTGATTCTGATAGTGTTTTAATATGTTAATGTACAAATAAACACCCCATGCTGTTGCTTGACTGATTTTTCTTTTTCTTTTTCAAATGTTTGCCAAATGATGTTTAACAGAGTATTGCTTATACAGAGTATCACAGTATTTGCGATAATATGTACTTTTTCTTCTAAAGTTGTATTTGTTTTATTTCAGCTAGAAAAAAGCAGTTTTTAATAAAAAAAACACATTTTAAGGTCCATACTTTCAGCTCCCTTAAGCAATATTTTTTGAAGGTTTACAGAACAATCCATCGTTATACAATATCATGTCATCATGGCAAAGATGAAAGAAATCAGTTATTAAAACTTATGAATTTGAAGAAGAAACAAAACCAGGAGGATTTTTGAGTATTTTCAAAGCAGAATCCTCCAATAAGTACTCGCCGTCACTGTGGCGTTCATCAAAAAATCTCTCTACTACTGCAGCTTGCATGCAGTTCAATACACAATTTAGTGGGCATTGCTTTTTAATAAAAAACAGAAACTGCTGTTACAGGTTTAGTAAAGAAATCTTGTTTTCAGGGCCTTGCCTGAAAGTATCATCTGGCCATTTGTTAGACAATAGACACAGCCGTGCCTGGAACTGACAATATGCATTTACTTTAGAGAAATGAAACTGTATTTCACACATAGGCTTTCAGACCTGATGTGCCTAGCACTTATAATTTGTGTTATAAATGATACAAACCTGCTCCCTCAGAATGCATCTTAAAATGTTAAAACATAATTTACATACTGTACATACAGTACCGCCTTAATCTTTACAAAAGATGACCAAATATCAAAGTTTTCTTGGAAGTACTCTATTACAGTGAATTTTGCTTACTACAAAAAGGAACTCAAAAGCCTACCTTCCACCCCACCCATCTAACATTGATCAAACGTTTGTGGAAGGTTCATAAAAAATAAAATAAAAAGCATATTATACATGAATAACATTTACAATCCATAATATAGATCTGGCTGGGACAAAAATTCTAAATTGAAGCAAGGTGTACATGGAAATTGAGACCAATTGTCACGGTTCTGCCACTTCAGTCTTGCTAGTTCTTGTTTTCGGTGGCAGAGTCTGGACACTAGCTCTGTCTAGTCCTGTGTGATGTCATTGTGTCCTTGTATGAGTGCCAGTTGTGGGCGCGCTCGGACCTTGCGCGCTCCTGCGTGATGCGGGCGCGCGGGGTCTGGACGTGTTCGCGATTGCGCGCTCTTGTCCTTGTGATTTGTTTGTCTGCGGCGTGCGTTTCATTCCCAGCGCCTTTAAGTCTAGTCGGGTTCTGTTACGGGTGGCGCTGGGTTGAAACATGCATGCTGCGTGTGTGAGCGCACGGTAGGATGTTTTCATTTTATCGTGCGCTTGTGTCTCGCGTTCAGTCCTCTGTTGTTGTGTTTAGCACGTGGTGTTTGTGTTTGCACACACACCGTGTGCTTGTGTTGTCATGTGAGCACACAGTTAATGAGTTCTCTCATTGGCTGTGTGTTCTAGTCTTTATGTGAGTGCGTGGTTTGTGTTGTCATGTGCTCTCCTGTCTATTGTCTAGCCCCACCCTCCTTGTTAAACCATTATTTGTCTATTATGTTCACCTGTTTGTTTGTTAGTTAATCATGTATACTTTAAATTCTCCTCATGTCTGCTGTCCTGTGCCAGTTCGTCGTCGATTATACTCCTGTCTAGTCCTGTCCAGCCCTGTCCAGCCCTGCTCTATCCCTGCCAGCCCAGTCAAGTTTGTTTTTGATTGTTTATTTGTTTTGTTAATGTTTTCCCCCTCGGGGTAGTTTATTTTGCTGTTTGTTTTATTTTTATTATTAATAAATACCCATTTTGTTGCACTTGAGTCCTCGCTCTCCTTTCCCCAACCCCAACCGTGACACCAATAGAGACATAAAATAATTGTAAGACAATTATAAAATAAATAATGAAACAAAATAAATAAGGAAATTAACATGCAATAATCTTATAAACGTCTATATCAGTTCAGTCTATCTGCAAAAAATAGTATGAATAGTTCCTAAATCTTGTTAGAATTGTCACTTACTGTAGTGTGAATCTCAGTTCTTCTAAGTGTAAAAAATGTATATATACAGTTGAAGTCAGAATTATTAGCCTCCCTTTGAATTAGTTTTTTCTTTTTTAATTATTTCCTAAATGATGTTTAACAGAGCAAGGAATTTTTTTACAGTATGTCTGATAATATTTTTTCTTTCGGAGAAAGTCTTATTTGTTTTATTTTTAGCTAGAATAAAAGCAGTTTTTAATTTTTTTAAAGCCTTTTTAAGGTCAAAATTATTAGCCCCTTTAAGCATTTTTTTGTCAATAGTCTACAGAACAAACCATCAATATACAGTAACTTGCCTAATTACCCTAACCTGCCTAGTTTACCTAATTAACCTAGTTAAGCCTTTAAATGTCACTTTAAGCTGTATAGAAGTGTCTTGATCAATATCTAATAAAATATTATTTATTGTCATCACGGCAAAGATAAAATACATTTGAATATTAGAAATGAGTTATTAAAACTATTATGCTTAGAAATGTGGTGATTTGAACCTGTGATTTGTAGTGAAATTGACACTTAAAGTCTGTGAGTTTTGATTTAAAGCAGCATTACAGGATTCTGAAAACCTGTAATGAATTAGTTGTCCTCGGGTCTCATATGATATAGTATTGAGTGTTTGTGTGTGTGTGTTTATAGAATTTCTGGCTGTATGGTGACCGAGGAAGGCTGTTGTTTTCTGGCTTTAGCTCTGAGATTAAACCCCTCACACCTGAGAGAGCTGGATCTGAGCTACAATCACCCTGGAGAATCATTAACTGAGCTGCTCGATAGTCCAAACTACAGACTGGACACACTCAAGTATGTTCAACAATAACAACTATCCTGTCACCTGTGATTAAACAAAGGTGTAATATAAACTAATCAATATACATGCATAAATACCCATCTGTATAGATCAAAGACATTGAAAGACAGCTTGTTGCTTTAGAAAGAGATCAGAGTTCAGTCTAAGGCCCGATTCCAATTCTACCCCTTAGCCCTTCCCCTTATCCCTACCCCTCGTTTTGCGTGTTCACGTCAAGGGGTAGTGGTGTCCCAATTCGCTTTAGCTTGAAGGCGTAGGGCTAAGGGCAAGGGGTATACACCCCTTCGAACGAAGATTTTTCAATATTTCCCAGAATACACCTGTCACAGCGGCAGGATAGCTGAACCCGGAAGTAAGGAGATCCACAAATTAGTATTTTTTGTCACTATTACTAAGTTTTACGACAAACAAACACGTTTTAATATATTCATAACCGCATTCATGTTTTACCATCATGCTTTTTAAATAAACCGCAAAAAAAAACTGCTAAATTTTGCGATCTATAATTCATGATCATAACTCGTGTACAGCCGTCCCAGAACATTCTGACACACGATGACACTGGAATACCCTGTCAGTAATGTCTAGTGGCTGGGAATGAGCTTTTTACAGTGTCTGCTATAAAGTTAATGTTGTTTTCGTGTGTTTACATGGATAAATGTGGCCACTGTGTAAATACACAGTACAGTTCCGATCTTATTGCCACAGTAGATCGTTATGATAACATAATATACGCCTTCAGTCATTTCCTGAAGATAAACACCAAAATATGACACAACTGGAATAACTCCAGCAGTCGTGATCGTCTGATCTCATATGAAGCAAGAGATCGCGATGACATATGATGACGTGTGCAGGTGTTGAAGTGCTGTCCCAATTCTTAGGGATAAGTTTTGAAGCCCTTCCCCTTAACCCTCGGTTGTAAGGGCCAAGGGGAAGGGGAAGGGGCAGGGGTACAAAAATAGAATTGGGATTGGGCATTGGGGAATGCCCGGGCACGTTTCCTGTTTCATTTGATTCGTGCCCAGGCATGGTTCAGTTGACCGGCACTGGCTCGGTTGGAGGAGGAGTGCCAGAGTGCGGTTCGGTTGGGCTCAGCGAAACTGAAGATGCAATGTTACTTTTAAGGGACTGTTTCATATAGATTTATTAATCATTCTTACTTTACAATGAACTCGAACTCATAGTTTATTAACGATGCAAACCCCTCGCTGCACATCAGCCACCCCTTCAGCAAACCTCCTAATACCTGCAGCACGATGACTTATATGATCATTTATAAGCATCAAAAGTAGTGGATCTGTTCAGCAAAACATTTGACTGTGTGTCACTGCATCCCAAATTATTAAAAATAATATAAAACTAAAGCAATGTCCACTGTGCTGAACGAAAGCGCTTCCTATTCTGTTCAACTGAACAATCCCCTTATTGATGACATAAGCGTGCTTTGGCTTGGAAGGTAAATTGCAGTGTGACTGCAGGCCGTCAAGGGAAAGGGAGATGGAAGAGGGGACATCCGCACTTTGGCACAGTTCAATGCAACTTTACCTAGTGTGAGTACATCCTAAATGAAATATATTAGGTTTATCCTCATGATGGAAAATAAAGCACCTCAGTACAGCTCAATAAATGAGATTTCTGAAGTTATATTGCAAATTATGATTATGTGAAATAGATATCAATGTAGATATACAATATACATTTGTTTGATTATCGTTTGCCCATTTAAAGAAGCACTACTGTTGTGTGACGTCTGTTCTAAATTAATTACAAACAATATTCACCGTAAGCTCCTTAAATTTTTGACAAGAAATAAACACACAACAACTTTCAGTTTAATACCCCTAATTAAATAGTGACATCTTTTGTTTTCTAGTTTAGATCATGGAGGAAAGATCAGGATTATACAAGGACCACAGAAATGTAGGTCTCTCTCTCACTCACACACACACACTTACTTGCACAGCTGTCTTTATGAGGACTAGTGATTAGATATACAGTAATGATTTTTTTTCATTCTATTAACTGCATATTCTATCTCCTACCCCTAAACCAGTCCTCAAAGCAAACATTCTGCAATTTCAAAAATATTTATTCTGTGAGATTCATAAGCTCTTTTCCTCATGGTGACCAAAACATTGTCAACATTTATTGGTATTGCTGTACAAATCTGTGCTTTTGAATTGCTGTGGTCAATCTGTGCTTTTGAAAACACTATTGGTTGGGTTTAGGGAAGGAGGAGGGTGGGTTAGTTGATTAGTCAGTCAGTCAGTCAGTCAGTCGACAGCGGCCTCTGGTAGATTTTTGTGTGAACAGCAGGCACGAATGACACTCGAGAGAGAAATTTGAGATCTCAAAAAGCGTACACAGTGGCCTCCGGTGCATTCATGAAAAGCAAAAACTGCAAAAAAAGTACCTCCTGGGACATATTTGCCGCTCTCCAGAAATGTATATAGGGGTATGTTGTCAGAATGAGCCTGGGTTGCAATTGTTGCATGTCATTAGCATTATATTGTTTCTGCTTATGTTCAGATCCATGTGACCTCACATTGGATGTAAACACAGCACACATTCATCTTGCTCTGTCAGAGAAGAAGAGAAAGGTGACGTATGTGGCGACGAAGCAGTCACATCCTGATCATCCAGCAAGATTTGATGAGTGTCTTCAGGTTCTGTGTAAAGAGAGTCTGACTGGACGCTGTTACTGGGAGGCTGAATGGACTGGAGTAGCTGATATATCAGTGGCATATAAAGGAATCTGCAGGAAAGGATGGAGTGATGACGGTTTATTCGGGTGTAATGAAAAGTCCTGGAGTCTGACCTGTTTTAATGACAATTTCACTGTCCGACATAATAATACAAGCACATTTATATCTGCCCCGTCACTTCACTCTAATAGAGTAGGAGTGTATCTTGACCGATCTGCTGGCACTCTGTCTTTCTACAGCATCTCTGACACACACACACTCGTACACTTACACACATTCAACACCACATTCACTGAACCACTCTATGCTGGATTCGGAGTTTGTTCTTCTGGTAATTCAGTGTCTCTGTGTGACATCAGATAAGTTTCCATGTGTAAAATAAATGAGACTCACATTATATCTCCTTAACTGACACAGATTAAAACATCTTTTCTAATCTTACATTCAGTTTGGATATACACATTGTCTTGGTCTTAATGAGACACACCACACACTTTTGCTGTGGCTTTATATAGGTATTTGAATGCAGCTTAACGTTATCAGGACCTGAAGTTTTTCTTATTCGGTTTACCTGCAAATCCTTATCGCTGTGAAATAAGCATTAACATTGTCAATTTGAAATGAAAGAACATAAATTTGGTTATTCGTGTGTATTACACAAATTTTAACACTGTTTTTTTATACTGTAAACAGAAATGTTGTTAAACATTTATTACAAATATTTGCTAAATTAAAGTCTTGCAATTTGTACAATTTATTATTTTGATATTGTGTGATGTATCTCCTTTTCTACGTCATTAACATTTCCTTATACAGTACAAATGACCTCCTTCTGTCGTCCGACTGTGGTTGCATTTCTCTCTTAGTGCTATTGGACCTCAGTTCTGCATTTGATACAATCGATCATAAGAAAATTATGTTGGTATTACAGGAACTGCATTGGCCTGGTTCAGGTCTTATCTATCTGAACGTTATCAATTTGTATCAGTTAATGAAGAGACATCATACAGATCAAAAGTACACTGTGGGTACCATAAGGCTCAGTTCTTGGTCCCTTACTTTTCACACTATATATGTTACCGCTAGGTGATATCATTAAAAAACATGGAGTTAGCTTCCACTGTTATGCTGATGATACACAACTTTATATCTCCTCTCAACCTGATCATTTGTATGAATTTACTAAATTAACAGATTGTATAGCTGATATAAAAAATTGGATGACTAATAACTTCTTATTACTAAATTCAGATAAAACTGAGGTCTTGCTTATTGGTCCCAAAAACCTCATACGCAAAAACCTAGAACACTGTCTAACCCTTGATGGATTCTTAGTTCAGTCCTCATCTTCAGTTAAAAATTTGGGGGTGATTTTTGATAGTAGTCTGTCATTTGAAGGCCAGATTTCAAGCATCTGTAAAACTGCATTTTTTTCATCTTAAAAATGTTGCCAAACTTCAACATATGCTATCAATGTCTCATGCGGAAAAGCTCATCCATGCTTTCATGACGTCTCGATTAGATGATTGTAATGCATTACTAGGCAGCTGCCCTGTTGGCCTATTTAACAAACTTCAGCTAGTTCAAAATGCAGCTGCTAGAGTGCTTTCTAGAACAAAGAAATATGATCATATTACTCCAGTTCTTTCAGCATTGCATTGGCTCTCTATTAAATATTGTATAAATTTTAAAATTTTACTGACTACCTACAAAGCCCTGAATGGCTTTTAAAAGAGCCCCTGGTGTATAGCCCATCACGTCCTCTACGCTCAGTTAATTCTGGACAATTATTCCCAGAATATCAAATTCAACTGTAGGCAGTAGGTCTTTCTCTTATCTGTCACTTAAACTCTGGAACAGCCTTCCTAGCACAGTTCAGGAAACAGACACACTCTGTCAGTTTAAAACTAGATTAAAGACACATCTCTTCGCATTAGCATACACATAAAACACAAATGCGTTGGAATCCAAATACTCTAAAGGATTGTTAGTCTGCATTATTTATAGGGTAACCAGAGCCGGGAATACTTCCCAAAAGATATTATAATTTGAATGGCATCTGCGCTTTTGTGAGTCTGTTTTTTATTATTCTGTCGCCTCTGGCTTGCATGGTCGAGACTTGTAGGGCTGTTCATCGATGGATTAATCTTCAGTATTTGGACTCTCAGCAGTGAATATTAAACCACGCTGAAATGAACTAAACTGAACTTCAACACTGAAAACTGGACTGACACTGTTTCAATTTTTTAAATGCATGTGAAGCTGCTTTGACACAATCTACATTGTAAAAGCGCTATACAAATAAAGATGAATTGAATTGAACAAGATTTAGTACAGGGGACATGTTTGTCGGTTCTCAAGAATGTAGCCCTGGGCACATATTTCCACTGAGCCTGGGTTGCAACAGTAAACCTAAAGAGAAGATCTTCAGCTACTGTATGTTATATGCACAGTCTTATTTTCTCATTAATAACATATGGTTTGGTTTTTTATGATCAAATGAGCACGAGAATCCAGTGCATTTCACTCATCCAGAGTTTCTTGTCTCCCTCTGAATGGAATGGACTACACAAAATATGCAACAAATCAGTTGGCAATGAATGATTATTTAGTGCATGTTAATCACTGTAAATGACTGAAAACTGTCAGGTTTCGTGGAGGAGGAAAGGAGCGAGGACCCAAGTGCAGGGGAAAATGGTATTTATTTATAATAAGATAAAATAAAATGTAAAACAAACTACAAATGGGGAAACCACTAACAAAACAAATAACCAATCAAAACAGACTTGACTGGGCAGGGATCCGGACATACTGGACAAGACGGAACTAGTGTCTGGACTTTACAAGACTGGAGTGGCAGAACTCTGACAGAAAAACTGTTCTTACTGTTGAATACAGCTTACAGAATTTTTGTTTCAGTTATGTTTTTTCAGTAGTGCTTTGTTGTAAATTTTACAAGTATAAATTAATTTATAATATTTAAATAACAGTTGTTTTTCAGTTAATTACAAGTAAAATAAATTACACAAATATATTTTTTTCATTTTTGTGGCTGAAAATACTTTAGTAAATATAAACTTTAGCAAAATAAGATTTTTCTGACGTGAGAGGAAACTTCTGATCAGTGTCTAAACATGCATTTGAGTTTAAATTAAATGTGGGTGTTTTTTGTTTTATTTTTTAGCAATAAAAACAACTATATCACCTGTGCAGCTGTTTTTAATGTCACCTGAGATTATCTTCTGGGTAAATGTTTAACCAGGTTGACCTGTTGCTAAATGTGAAACTGTTTCAGCCGGCTCCATTTTGCCAAAGAAAGGACATAAACAAAATCGGGGAGAAAATCTGTTTGCAAATAATGTGAATGTGTTTGAGTACAGATCAATTTGGTGCTGCTAAAGAGAATGGATTTGTGAACTGAACAGAGTTTGATGATCTCATTGCTGAGTCAGAGGTAGGTTTGTACAAACACTGAATTCGTGCTCATGTGCTGGTCAATGCATATGAATCTGCCTGTGCAATACTTACATCCTGATTTTGTCCTACTGTTATCAACATTTTTCAAAATTTCTACTTGCTGATCAAAAAAAAATGCCCCACAAGAAATAGTTTAATAGCCTAAGTTACAACCTTGTGACAATAGTATGCCTGCATTGCTGTTTTAATAAAGTCATACATGATATAGTTTTATGCAAATTGTCTTATTATAAGTATGAATTTCTTCTCAGAAATAAAAAGAGGACAGTGCATCCGGAAAGTATTCATAGCGCTTCACTTTTTCCACATTTTTTAATGTTTTTTATGTTACAAATTCATTTAATTTCTCAAAATTCAACACACAATCCCCCATAATGACAATGTGAAAGAAGAGTTTTTGAAATTGTGGCAAATTTATTAAAATTAAAAAACCTGAAAAAAAGTGACACTACTTTGATGGTCCATTTGAGTATTAGTAGACTGTCTGTTTAATATCTGTTGATACAGACATTCAACAGACATTTAACTGACTATAAGAAACTTTGCAAGTACATGTCAGCTTACACTAACCTTAACCCCAACCTAACAGTATACTTATAAACTAAAGAGAATTAGTTGACATGTAACTTAAACTCAACAAACGTACCATCAAAATAAAGGGCGACCAAAAGGGGCATATATTTAACACAGCAAATGCCCTTCCAGTCGCAACCCAGTACTGGGAAACATCTATACACACTCACATTCACACACACTACGGCTAATTTAGTTCATACAATTCATCAATAGCGCGTGTGTTTGGACTGTGGGGGGAAACCCATGCTAACACGGGGACAACATGCAAACTCCACACAGAAATGCCAACTGGCCCAGCCAGAACTCGACCATCTTGCTGTGAGGCGACAGTGCTAACCACTGAGCCACCGTGCTGCCCTTGAACAGATTTTATTGGTTGATCATTCAACGCTTTGAAGCTCACAATATGAATGTGTTCATGAGTCTGCCAGATAAACAAACACAATATTTTACAATACATTTATTTTACAATATATTTAACATTGTTTGACATTATAATCCATAAATATATATTTTTTATATATATCGTGCCTGCATAAAGAACTAAATTTAGTTGATTTTTTTCTCTAGAGCACTGGCTGTAAAATGAGTCTCTATGAGAAAAGGAAAGAGGGGGGTTGTGTTCCCGTGTGTAAAGCAGAATCTCCTGAACCCAGCTGTGTGTCTATGAAGAGTGATGCATCTTTACCTGTTCCCCCTAATCTCAGTGATGGAGCTGTGACTTCAGACTCTGAGTGAGTATACAGGAGATTTGTCTTCTGCATTGATGTTATGCAAAAGTTGTATTTTAATATTAGCCCTCCTGAATAATTAGCCTCTCTGTATGTCCCAACATCCCCCCCCCCC
>CAIGQQ010004828.1:2736327-2754511 GCA_903798035.1 Danio albolineatus | reverse complement strand
CCCCCCCCCCCCCCCCCCCCCCAATTTCGTTTAGTGGAAATAAGATTTTCTTGCAACACATGTCTAAACATATTAGTTTTAATAAATCATTTCTAATACAGTTTTTTCCAACTGCTTACACAAAATCTTTTCATGTCATACGATCTCTGAAACATCTCACTCAAAATGCAAAACTACACCTCAAATCTCCAAAAACAAAAGCTGTTTCTCAGCCTTGAACTCAGTTTTCAATTGCATGAAACACTTTTTTCAAAACTCTGCACACAACTCTCATAATTCAGGGGAGGCTAATAATTCTAACTTCACCTGTATGTGTAAGGCTTTAAGTTGAACTTGGGTGATTAAATGAAAGAAATTTCACTTTTTGGATAAAGTATTGCCTTGAACACCTTATAACACACCCAGTTAAGAGCTACCTTTAGACTTAGGCAATAAATCTGTGGAGCAAAGGTTTTATCAGCCGGCAGAATTCAGTGTACGGTCAAGGGTGCAAGCTGGAGCTATTTTCAATAATGGAAAACTGTGCAGTATAAACAATGAACATTGGTGCTGTTTTAGCACTAACATTCATTCATCACAAAATATTATGGACTCTTTTGAAGTGAATCAAAAGGGCAAAACGGGCTCGATGACCTACAAAACTTTCTAAACTTGTACTCAAGTATCTGAGTTGTGCACTGCCTCCCAACAAAACAGACAAGTTCATAATCTAATAAATAAACATTATTTTCTCTGATGATATATAAAAGCTGACATCTTTTAAAGGGCATCTATGATGAAAATCATCTTTTATAAGCTGTTTGGACTGAACTGTGTGTAGGTATAAAAATAAAAAAAATTCCTGATGTTAAAGCAGGACCCAAATCCCAGTGATTTTGAGGCCCACCGCAATGTGATGGAAGAGTTATGGTTGGGCGATGACGACCAATTTGGCATCGTACGCTGTCTAATGTAAAACATCTTGAATTATGGCATCGCTGTCGTAGGAAGCGTTAAGTTTATTATTTATAAATAATTAATTGGTAACAAATTCATTATTTGTAGCCTACAGTTTTAACTACCTGACCAGCATGGTCTTTGTTTTATCCATAAACAAATCATAAATAAATAAAGATAAGTTTTACCAAATGACCACCTGTCAATCACTTTTTCTGCTGGACAAAGAGGGAGAAACACACACACGCTGGAAGTCAGGTGGGGGGTAGGGGTGGGGGGTCGTTATGGATCGTTTTCGTTCTAAAATGGCATTTTAAAACTAAGACATACTAGTGTAAACGTGGCCTGAGTGTATATCTTTCGCGTGCGAGTTGCTGCTGCGATGGGGGTGAGGCGGAGGATTGGCGATGTCGGCTCATCATTTCAGAAAGGCTTGAATAAACTCCACCACAAACATGTCAAATAACCTTCTGTATTTCAGCTTCATCCGTGTTTGTCTAAATCACTGACTGCTGTTTATCTGCTGTAACACAGGAGAAGCAGACATGCACGTGGTAACGGTGGGCGGGGAGAAGCAACTCATTTGCATTTAAAGCCACAGGCTACAAAAACAGTTACACTGTACTCAGACATCAAAATGGGCAGATTCTGGAGGCTATAGTAAATAATCTGATGGGTGTTTTGAGTTGAAACTTTACAGAAACATTCTATTGACACCAAAGACTTATCTTATATCTTGTAAAAGGGGTAAAATAGGTGCCATTTAAGCTCACTGACATTATTAAAAGTGCAAACTGAATGACCGAGTTTCATGCATTCTGTCTGATCTATGTTTTCCTGTCTTTCTTCTGAGCTGGTAGAGCTGACAACAAACTCTCCTTTTGTGGAGGAGAAGCTGGACTACTGGCTCATAAATAGTTCACTCACTCACTAACTCAATTTCCTTTAGCTTAGTCCCTGATTTATCAGAGGCCACCACAGTGGAATGAACTGCCAGTTACTCTGGCCTATGATTTTTATGCGGTGGATGTCACGTCTAAGAGTAACTATTTACTGTATCTTGTTTCAACTGCTTTCTTCAGCACTATGGATCACTATGAGAAAAGAGAGAAGGAATCTCCCATGTGTGGAGCAGCATCTGCAGAACCCAGCTGTGTGTCTATGAAGAGTGATGCATCTTTACCCGTTCCCCCTAATCTCAGTGGTGGAGCTGTGACTTCTGACTTTGAGTGAGTATACAGGAGATTTATCTGCTGCATTGAAATATGAGACATACTTGAATGCAAAGGTTGGACTTTAATACATATATGAAATGTGCAAATGTGCATCAGCTGATGGCAACTATGAGCATGTGCAAAGTGAATCAGCTGATTGTTGACTAGTCCATGATTGCAGAGATTGGAAGTGTTAGATCTGAACCTAGGCTGTTTCTCAATATGCGTTCTTCAGCGGTCTTGCGTCCTCGTGTTCTCGCTTAACGTCATCATCATCCACCGAAGTCCAGTTCCAATACTCAAGAACGGAGGACGCGTGAAACTTCTCGGATGTGTTCTTGATATCGAGGATACACCGATGCAGACTTGAGCACCGATCTCGCTCTAGAAGTCCCAGAAGTCATTGCGACTGGAAGTGAGAAGCGCAGCATTTTATATAGATTTATTATTAAAGTTTAGAAATGACACTTATTTACCTCAGGAGTTTCCCTAAATGAGACGGTGAAAGTAAACTTTACCATAAAAATCTTATTAAAGGCATAAACAAATTAAGGGTGTTTATTTGTTGAAATTATATTAAAATCTGTTTTGTTTGTGATGTGCAGCGTTTATTTCTGAAGTCTTTATGCATAACATATATTGTGAAATGTGGGAAAACAATAAATTGTTGTATAAATGCTGTAATGTTTAAGTAATTTTCGGTTAAAGACGTGCGAGGGTCATGTGACCATAAGGAAGAACGCAGCATCTCTTTTCTCACAGGACGCGTTCTCTGTCCTCGCGGTCTCCTGAGTTCGTTCTTCCGATGTGACCTGGCAAGACCGATCTCCACAAGAACACAAGTACGTTCTCTACGTTCTTGGAATTGAGAAACAGCCCTGGTCTTCTATCAACAGAAGGAAGAAATGTTTTGGAACAAGTGGACTGATTAAATTAAGCCTTTCATCTGCTCCTGACTAAACTTGCTTTCTTCATACAGTAAATGTGGCTAGAGCAGGGGTGCTCAAACTTTTTCGCATGAAACCACCAATTATTCTGGCTTTTTTTTTTATACAGCAGATGCCCTTCCAACCACAACCCAACACTGAGAGTGCACTAACTCATGAATCCCCTGTGCTGGGAAACATCCATACACTCTCTCATTCTTTTAATTAGTTGTTATTTATAATTTTATTGTTGGTCCCACTTTATATTAAGTAAAATTCAATTCAATTCACCTTTATTTGTATAGCGCTTTTACAATGTAGATTGTGTCAAAGCAGCTTCACATAGAAGGTTATAGTAAATTGAAAGTGTCAGTTTAGTTATTAATGTTGGAGTTCAGTTCAGTGTTGTTTAACATTCACTACTTAGAGTCCAAACACAGAAGAGTAATTCATCGGTGCGCAGCTCTAGCTGCAGTCTAGGCGCCGGAGGTTGGAGAACTCGAGGCTCGTCTGTCCTTGGAGGGTCACAGGAATCCGTCTCTTGCTTGCTACTCCGCCAAGCAGCTGCTCAGGATACAGCGAGGTCCAGGATTATGGAGCCTTGGGATGGTCTCGTCGTGGGTCTTGGATCGCATGCGTGGCACTGCATAGTCTCTGGGGGCCTCGGGATGGGTATCCCCATTTGGAAATAGAGAACAAAGAGAATAATTAGCGTAGCTGCTGTTCATAGTGTATATAAAGGAGATGCGTGGATGCATCATACAGCTAAGTGATGTATTGAGTGTATGCTTTACTAAAAAGATAGGTCTTTAATCTAGTTTTGAACTGTGAGAGTGTGTCTGAGCCTCGGACATTATCAGGAAGGCTATTCCAGAGTTTAGGAGCCATAAATGAGAAGGCTCGACCCCCTTTACTTGATTTTGCTATTCTGGGTACTACTAGAAGCCCTGAGTTTTGAGATCTTAAAGAGCGGGTTGGATTGTAGCGAGACAGAAGGTTGGTTAGATAAACAGGAGCTAGATTATTTAATGCTTTATATGTAAGAAGTAATATTTTAAACTCAATACGAAACTTAACAGGCAGCCAGTGTAACGAGGATAAAATTGGGGTGATATGATCATATTTTCTAGACCTGGTAGGAACTCTGGCCTTAACTAATATGTACTTACACTGAAATTAATAATTTTTACAATATACATATTATGTAAATACATTTTTACTTATGCTTGATTAAATAACTATCTGGAATTCATTCATTTATTCATTTTCTTGTCGGCTTAGTCCCTTTATTAATCTGGGGTCGCCACAGCAGAATCAACCGCCAACTTATCCAGCATATTTTTTTACGCAGCGGATGCCCTTCCAGCTGCAACCCATCTCTGGGAAACATTCATACACACACACACATTCACACTCATACACTACGGACAATTTAGCCTACCCAATTCACCTATACCGCATGTCTTTGGACTTGTGGGGGAAACCGGAGCACCCGGAGGAAACCCACGCAACCACGGGGAGAACATGCAAACTCCACACAGAAATGCCAACTGACCCAGCCGAGGCTCGAACCAGCGACCTTCTTGCTGTGAGGCGATCGTGCTACCCACTAGGCCACCGTGGCACCCCCTATCTGGAATTATTTTTTGTAATTACATTTGCAATTACACTGTTGACCAACCCTTACACCTTAAACCAACCTTAAACCTATCCATACCACCAAACCGGTCCCTAACCTTACCCATATCCCACCTCAAGAGCACCACAAGTGTACTTAAATACATTATAAACTTAGTAAGTACATTGTATTTATTTTTTGATGCAAGTACATGGTAGTTAAGGACACTTAATATAAAGTGGGACTATGATGAAATCACATCTAAGAGTAACTATTTACTGTTTCTCATTTCAACTGGTTTCTTCAGCATTATGAATCAATATGAGAAAAGAGAGAAGGAATCTCCCATGTGTGGAGCAGCATCTCCAGAACCCAGCTGTGTGTCTATGAAGAGTGATGCATCTTTACCTGTTCCCCCTAATCTCAGTGATGGAGCTGTGACCTCTGACTTTGAGTGAGTATAAACATAAATAAACAAAAAATCAGAATGTTGACCTACAATGTTCGATTCCATTTCAATTAATCTTTATTTCTATATTTAAAATGTACATCAGGGATCACCAATTTCGATCCAGGAGGTCCGGTGTCCCTGCAGGGTTTAGCTCCAACTTGCCTCAAAACACCTGCCTGGATGTTTCAAGTAAACCTAATGAGAGCTTGATTAGCTTGTTCAGGTGTGTTTGATTAGGGTTGGAGTTAAAATCTGCAGGACACGGGACCTCTAGGAACAAGTTTGGTGACCCCTGTTGTACATTGTGTCAAAGCAGCTTCACATAGAAGATTATAGCAAACTGAAACTGTGTCAGTCCAGTTTTCAGAGTTGAAGTTCAGTTTAGTTCAGTTCAGTGTGGTTTAAATTTCACTGCTGAAAGCCCAAACACTGAAGAGCGAATCCATCAATGTACAGCTCCACAAGTTCCAACCAAGCAATCCAGTGGCAAGGAACAAAACTTCACCAACTGACAAAAGTGAAGGAAAAGTCCTCTAGTGAATCCAGGCTCAGTTGGGCACGACCAATTATCCTCTGGCCAAACTTCTTGTGCAAAGCTGCAGTGGAGAGTGGCAGGTATGAGTAGGTCACCAGCGGGTGTTCAGGCTGGTCCACGAGATCAATGCAAAGACTCGTCTGTCACTGGTGTCCTTCAGGAATCAATCTCATACTCTCCGCTCCTCCATGACCATCACAGCAACAGCTCAGGATACGGCTTGGTCCAGGATTATGGATACCTTGGCATAATTTCTTTACAGGTCTTGAATGGCATCAATGGCACTGCACAATCTCTAGAGGCCTTAGGATACTCATAGACTCATGGAAATAGAGAATAAAGAAAATAATTAGTGTAGCTGCTATTGCATCCATCTTGGGCAAACCATGTTCAATAATAAATTTCCACTGTCCCTGTTTCAGCATTATATTCACAGATTCAGTATTAGTGTTGATCTTGGTTGTGTACCAGAGCTCACTGTTTTAAAATAAAATTAAAGGGCCCAGAAAAATATGTTTTTGATGGATCTGTACAGCCTCCTATATCATGACATATATTTTGTTAACAGTATTTCTGTTCATCTAACTGTTTCTGCAGACTGAGAAAAGACTATGTGGACAGAACAGGGGTGACTCCTATTGACACTTACCAGGAGACTTTTATCAAGCAGCACAAAACAGAGACACTGCAGAGAGTCATAAACCAACACAAGACCAGCATGAAGAACAGGTATGAGAGGTTATTTGAGGGAATCAAACTAGATGGGAATCAAACCCTCCTGAACAGGATCTACACACAGCTCTACATAATAGAGGGAGAGAGTGAAGGAGTGAATGAAGAACATGAGGTTTTACTGATGGAGCAAATAGAGAAAATAGCCAGAATGAAAGGCATTCTAATTAAAACACAATACAATCCAATCAAGACACAAGACACTCCTATTCACTGCAATGCCATCTTTGAACCCTTACAAAAAACAACGAATGAGAGGTTTATAAAGAGGAAAGACCAAGTCAAGACTGTTCTCACTAAAGGCATCGCGGGAATTGGAAAAACTGTCTCTGTGCAGAAGTTCATTCTAGACTGGAGTGAAGGAAAAGCCAGTCAGGATGTAGATTTCATGTTTGTGCTTCCATTTCGAGAGCTGAACTTGATTAAAGACCATCAGTACAGTCTTCACAGACTTCTGCTGGACTTTCATCCTGAACTTCAAGATCTGGACTCAGAGATTTATGAGGAGTGTAAAGTCGTGTTCATCTTTGATGGTCTGGATGAAAGCAGAATGACACTGAAGTTTTCAGACATTGAGAGAATTAGTGATGTGAATGAGTCTTCATCAGTGGGTGTGTTGATGTCAAACCTCATCAGAGGAGATCTGCTTCCCTCTGCTCTCATCTGGATCACCTCCAGACCAGCAGCAGCCAATCAGATCCCCTCAAAATATATCAACCGTCTGACAGAAATTCAGGGTTTCAATGATTCTCAGAAGGAGGAATATTTCAGGAAGAGAATCAGTGATGAGCATCAAGCCAGCAGAATCATCTCCCACATCAGAAGATCCAGAAGCCTCTACATCATGTGTCACATACCCGTCTTCTGCTGGATCTCAGCCACTGTGCTTCAGAAGCTCCTGAATGAAGATGACAGAGCAGAAATCCCTCAAACTCTGACTGAAATGTACATCCACTTCCTGCTGACTCAGATCAACATGAGGAACCAGAAGTATGAAGAGAAAGATCCAGAGAAACTCCTGAAGTCCAGCAAAGATGTGATTTTGAAACTTGCTGAACTGGCTTTCAATCAGCTGATGAAGGGCAATGTGATGTTTTATGAGAAGGACCTGAGTGAGAGCGGCATAGATGTCACTGATGCCTCAGTGTATTCTGGGATTTGCACTGAGATCTTTAAGGAGGAATCTGTGATTCATCAGAGGAAAGTCTACAGCTTCATTCATTTGAGCTTTCAGGAGTTTCTCGCTGCTTTATATCTGTTTTACTGTTATGTAGTCAAGAAAAGAACGTCAATGAAGTTGTTTCTGCGTAACGTCTATGACTTGCAGAGTCATGAAATCTCTTTATATGATCTACTAAAATCAGCAGTTAAAAAGTCCTTACAAAGTAAAAATGGGCATCTGGACCTTTTCTTGCGGTTTCTGCTCGGCGTCTTTCTGGAGTCCAATCAGAGACTCTTAAAGGATTTATTGACATACACAGAGAGTAGTTCAGAGAGCATCAAGACAATCACACAGTACATTAAAGATAAACTAAAAACTAATAAAGATCGCTCAGCTGACAGATGCGTTAATCTGTTCCTCTGTCTGCTGGAAATGAAGGATCAGACTCTGTACCAAGAGATTCAGGAGTTTGTGAAATCACAGAATCACTCAGTGGAGAAACTCTCTACGTCTCACTGTTCTGCTATCTCCTACATGCTTCAGATATCAGAGGAGGTGCTGGATGAGTTTGATCTGAAGAAATACAACACATCAGATGACGGGAAAAGGAGACTGATACCAGCTGTCGTGAACTTCAGGAAAGCTGTGTGAGTATTAGTTTAATTGATTGTAGCAGGATTTGTATATATTCTTAATCATATACAGTACATCTTAAAGAGAAAACACAGGTGTTTTTAAAGCTTTTATTGATGTTTTTTCATCCCATGTCATAGATTTGCTGGTTGTGATCTCACTACTCGGCTCTGTGAACGTTTATTTTCATCTCTTCAATCATCAAACTCTCTAAAAGATCTGGATCTGAGTAATAATGACCTGCAGGATTCAGGAGTTAAGCTGCTCTCTGATGTAATGAAGAGCTCACACTGTCAGCTGGAAAATCTCAGGTTTGTGTTTGTTCGTTTTTTTACAAGTTTAATAGTTTTAACGTAAAGTAGTGACCCATTAGATTATATATACATAGAATACCCATTTACAGTGTTCGATAATGGTTTGTTTCACAACTAAAATGACATATTTTATTTTTCTGTTTCTATCAATTTTGTCAATGAGTACGTTCATGGACACACATGCCTGATGATTTAATTAGATTGACTAGCTGCAGTCTCACTGATGAGTGCTGTGAAAGTTTGTCTTCATCTCTACAATCATCAAACTCACTGAGAGAGCTGGACCTGAGTAACAATGACCTGAAGGATTCAGGAGTGAAGCTGCTCTCTGATGGACTGAAGAATTTACATTGTCAACTGGAGATACTGAGGTAAAAAAAAACAGCTATAGATTCACTTGGTTGTGAAAGGAAAATGTCTCCACACTCCTGATATCCGGAATAATCTGCCATTAGACACCAAGTATTTTTGTAGACTTTTGGGTTTGTGTGTGTTTGTAGATTATCTGGCTGTATGGTGACCGAGGAAGGCTGTTGTTTTCTGGCTTCAGCTCTGAGATTAAATCCCTCACACCTGAGAGAGCTGGATCTGAGCTACAATCACCCTGGAGAATCATTAACTGAGCTGCTCGATAGTCCAAACTACAGACTGGACACACTCAAGTATGTTCAAACATCCGGTCACATGCATTTAAGTTTGTGTCTTAAAACAACTCTTCAACTCCTGTGTTTACACAATTTACTTTGATGTAGACAGAAGACTTTTCTATTGATTTTCAGTATAAACACGCATAAATGGGCATTCATGACTGTTACGCTTTAACACAAGGTTCATGAGTAGTCAATAATTAGTTAATGATAATGTGCCCCTTCAATTAAAGTCATGAAATAAACATACATTGCCAGCTCATGAGTTCATGTTGGTTACGTTTAGCTAAAATGAAAGTGTTAATTAATACATTAATTTTCAAACATGTACTAGCAAGTAATTAAGGTATGCATGAACTTATGAGACTCTCTTGACTCTTGATTAGCGAATACCTCAACCCATTTTTAGTTCATAATGAAGTAACATTTAATGTATATATTAGTACATCATTATTCATGTTCCTTTATCGTAAATGGTTCCCACCCTATCTTATAGTTTGATACTTTGGGATACTTTTTATGTCTGGTGAGATAAATTAACCACTTTTGCTTTGGTGTGAGCAGGACCCGAGCCCTAACAAATTCATTGGACTGATTTCACATGTAGTTCAAGATGCAACAAAAATTTTGACAGATATATAATATTATTGAGATGCACATATTTTTTTATTTCTCACATGGGATATATTTGTTTGCAAAATGCATGTTTTGTTGTTGCTTGTTTATTGTTGTAGTGCTGATCATGGAGGGGAGCTCAGGATTACAGCTGGACCACAGAAATGTAGGTCCTCACTCACATATGATTACTTTAATGGGGGACTAATACTGATTAAAACAACACAACATCCAAATGATCACAAAGTGCTAATTATGTTTCACAGTACAAACAATGTGCAGATATATAACATGCCTAAATATCTTTTGCAGTATATTATTACTCGATAGAGGTCATTAGTACAAAAAAATAGAATATCCACAGGGGGTGGACAATACCACTGAAACGCCTGGTTTTAGACCACAGTATTAAATTAGTATGGTGTAGGGCCACATTTGGGAATGACAGATACAAGTCCTGCTCAGTAGCCAGAGGGATTTTAAGTCATTCTTCTTGTAGAATACTGGCCAGGTCATTACTTGATGCTGGTGGAGGAAAAAGTTTCCTGACTTGCTGCTCCAAAACTCCCCAAAGTACGTTGTCCGAGAAGGTTAACGCGCTGCAATTTAAGAAAGCACATGCAATAACAAAAAACACCAGCAAATTAAGATACGATCTTCATCAATTTGACAACACACCTGTTACAAATTCTCACAAGAGAGCTTAACGCGCTGCAATTTAAGAAAGCACATGCAATAACAAAAAACACCAGCAGAATAAGAAACGATCTTCATCAATTTGACAGCACACCTGTTACAAATTCTCACAACACAGACAACGGAAGAAACGTGCTGTAAGTTATTCAAAACACAACGGAAGAAAACGCGCAGCAAGTTGGTGAAAACACAATGGAAATGTTTCAAGAGGACCCAAAAACATGACAGACCCAGCTGAGAAACGGACCCGCCGTGACTGTTGTTCAGTGAAGTGATTGGTGGTCTTTGAAAGGTGTAATATCCTGATTACACGATTCCGTTGTCTTTTGTAAATTATCAGTCTAATTAATGATCAACTGAAATGTTGCGTTAATAATTAAATTAACTACATCCGTATCTTAGCTGTGTCCGTCATGTTTTTGGGTCCTTTTGAAACATTTCCGTTGTGTTTCCACCAACTTGCTGCGCGTTTCTTCCGTTGTGTTTTCACCAACTTGCTGCGTGTTTTCTTCCGTTGTGTTTTGAATAACTTGCTGCGAGTTTCTTCTATTGTTTGTGTTGTGAGAATTTGTAACAGGTGTGCAGTGAAATTGATGAAGATCGATTCTTAATCTGCAGGTGTTTTTTGTTATTGCATGTGCTTTCTTAAATTGCAGCGCATTAACCTTTCTCGGCCACCGTACCAAAGTGACTCAATAATATTTAGGTCTGGTGACTGTACAGGCCATGGGAGATGTTAACTTTACTTTCATGTTCATCGAACCACTCTGTGTTGCTGTGTGTATTGGTGCATTATCATCCTGATTAGGCATGGGTTGGTATAAGATTCTGACTGTATGATAACCTTGGATAAAATAATCACGGTTTCACAGTATGACGGTATTGTGTTTACTGCTCTAATATATATTCTTTTTAATTGTCTGGGTAAAAAACAAAACCTTTTTCCCCCATGAACACATTATATTTTATTTTGAGACACATTACATTTAAAATATTTTGGGGCAATGAACATGTCAGGCTGAATAATTCAAGTGAATCATTGACTTCTGCGGTCTTCATTTGTTTCAAAAACATAGATGTCTTTAAAATTTACACCTAAAAAAAAACAAAAAAAAAATGTAAATAAAAATCTTACATATACCTTCAGAACGTTATAGCAGAAAATTTTGGCGGTATGAAAACCTTGAATTTTCCAAACCATGGTATACCTTGAAAACGGTTATCGTCCCATGCCTAATCCTGATACACTGCACCACCTTCAGGATACAATATTTGAACCATTGGGTACACATGGTCCTACAGAATGGTTCAGTAGTCCTTTCCAATGATGTAGCACAAGTATTGGGCCTAGGGAATGCCACAATATTGCAGCCCAAACCATCACTGATTTTCTAGTCTGGGTGGTATGCTTTTTTGGGGCTTCTCCACACCATAACTCTCCTGGATGTGTGAAAGACAGTGAAGGTGGACTCATCAGTGAACAAAACATGTTTCACATTATCCAGAGCCCGAGATATTCACTGCTGGCCCCATTGAATCTGATGTTTAGTATTGGCACGAGTAACCAAAGATTTGGCAAAAGCAGCTCGCCATAAATGCTGACAATGTGGAGCTCCCGATGAACAGTTATTGACCTGGAGGTGCAGGTTAGTCCAGCAGCTGTACTGTTGTGTATGAAAGTGCTGGAGTATTTCATATCTACATGTCAGGCTGTTTAGCTCCTTATTTATTCGGTCATGATCTAAAATTGCTTGGACATAGATAATAACAATGTCCATGATCCGCTCGTAGCTGATATTCAGAGGGTCTCTGCTCGTCGCACACACACAAATCTTTATAGTTGTTGTTTTATTGTTTTATAATTGTTATTATCTTTCTTGTGTTCAGATGCATGTGATCTCACACTGGATGACAACACAGCACACGTTAATCTCGCTCTGTCTGAGGGGAACAGAAAGGTGACACACGTGTCGAAGAAGCAGTCGTATCCAGATCACCCAGAAAGATTTGATGAGTGGTGTCAAGTTCTGTGCAGAGAGAGTCTGACTGGACGCTGTTACTGGGAGGCTGAATTTAGTGGGAGGGCTGATATAGCAGTGACTTATAAGGGAATCTGCAGGAAAGAATTGAAAACTGAAAGTCTGTTCGGTTTCAATGAAAAGTCTTGGAACCTAAATTGTTTTGACAACAAGTTCATGGTCAGACACAATAGGAGCACAGATGCCTATTCATGTCACTCTAATAGAGTAGGAGTGTATCTGGACTGCTATGCCGGCGCTCTGTCCTTCTACAGGGTCTCTGACACACACACACTCACACTCTTACACACATTCAAAACCACATTCACTGAACCACTCTATGCTGGATTTGGAGTTTTTTCTGATGTTTCAGTGTCTCTCTTGTGTAATTCAAAAGCTTCAGGGAGTAACAAGTAAGACCAACACAGGCTCATTCTGAAAATGTAGTCCCGTGGACGTTTCTGGAGACTGTCAATTATGTAGCTGGAGGTACGTTTAATTTTTTTAACGAACGCTACGGGGCGGTATGACACAGTTACTTTTCGCACTTACCAGCTGATCGCTTACCTCCGTGTGGAGGGCTTTCCCGCCGCAACCAGTTTGTCCTGTTAGCTTGTCATGTACGTCGGTGGATTTGATACGCAGAGAGTAGTTGACCATGATGACAACAAGGTTCTTGTCCGGGGAAGAGCGGTTCCAGAATTCAGAATTCAGTAGAGTAACAGGGTGAGAATGTGGTAAAATCAGACGAGGGCTTTTCTTTTTCTGGACGGCTTTGGGTTTAGGGAAGTAAGTGGGTGGGTGGGTCAATCCATAAAATTGGTTGGGTTAGGGGAAGAAGCAGAGTGGGTCAGTTGATTGGTCGGTCGGCCAGTCAGTCATTCATTCAGTCATTCAGTCAGTCAGACAGACAGACAGCAGCCTCTGTTGGGTTTATGCAAGAACAGCGGGCGCGAATGGCACTCGCGAGAGAAATTTGAAATATGAAAAAGCGCACACAGCGGCCTCAAGAAAAAACAAAAACTGCAAAAATATGTACCTCCCGGGATGTATTTCACAGTCTCCAGAAATGTCCACAGGACTACGTTTTCAGAATGAGCCTGGGTTGAGTAAGACACACAGGTTACTTACACCGAATAAAACATCGTCATTACATCTCTCTTTAACTTTTACAGCAGTAGATTTGGAAACAAACATCGATAAGAAGAGAAACATGGTGCTATTAGTATATTAAATAGTTCACTTTTTAATGCAAATTAAACATTTGTAATTATTATTTAAAAATTTTCATGCGGCGTAAATGTAATCCTCAAATAAAATATGCTGCAAAAGTTTTCACATCCATGTAAAAGTATTTTGTTTCTCATTCTGATATCGTGACCAATAAATGTTAAATTCTTACATTTTTTAAAAGTTATATTAGGGCATATTGATGTTTTATTAAATTGTACATGTATGTATTTAAAGTAAGTGTGTGTTCTGTTTTTTTGTTAAAGGGTCATGAAACCCCCCTCTTTCGGTTCAAGTCTACCTCAGAATGTTTTCAAAAAATACTCCATGATGGGTGTGGAGTGCTGCGAGCAGTAAGCGTGGCCGGCAGAGCAGGGTAAAAGAGGGGAGCAAACAACTGTTGTCAGTTGGTTTAAAAAATGAGACCCAAACCACGAAGAGAACCATGATTTAATAGTTTACAAAGTTAAAATGCAAAGAAATAAACAGTAAGCAATTTAATGCTCTGCTACATTTGTTATTCGTAATTTCATATACACATAACCACATAACAACATGCAACAAACCCCGTGGATCATGGAAACAAACAGATACGACCCGTGCTGTGCGCAGACGTGGTCTCACCCAGTCATTGGGTCTCTAGAAATGCCAACTGACCCAACCAGGACTCGAACTAGCGATCTTGCTGTGAGGCAACACTGCTAACCTCTCAGCCACCATGTTGCCTAGTTAAATAATAGTAGCGCTAATTTTTTTGTTTAATTTGTCTACATGTATGTGCTAAATTGGAACAACTTCAAGCATACTCTAAGTACATGCTTGTGTAAGCTCATTACATGCTTGATTAGAGATATTAATGTGTACTTTATTTGTATTACAAATACATTACAAATTAAGTTTAAATGTCATCCAAACCCACAAGCAATATTCCATAAATGTACTATTTCTGAGTAAAAAAACAAAAACAAAACACTGGTTATTTATTTTTTAATTTTTTCATTTTTTGGCCAAAGTATTTTCATATTAAATGTTTAAGATCATCACTACCCAGATAGCAAAGAATTCTGGCCCAGATTTGGGATAAAGTTGGCACAACAGGCATTTGTCCAGCTCTGGCAAACAACGTGTGGGCCAAACATGGCCTGGGTTTCACAAAGGTGACACCATCTTTAAGGCGGCACATGAAACTTAGGCCAGATATCAAATGTAGTATTTTGCCCAGATGTTAAAAATGTATATGTGTACCACGTAAGTTTGGCCTATCTTGACCCACTTTTTAAAATCAATTTATTTTTGAGTAAAGAAAAAATTCTACCAATCATGGGTTTATCAAATTCATTGCAGTCTTGACACACCGACTAGGCCCAGTTCAGGCCCAGTTATGGGTTATTAACTTGGCTGAAACTTGGCCCAGATATGGTCCATGTTTGGCCCTTGTAAGGAAACCAGAATCGTTCCAATCATGTACCTTAATTCACTGCGGCATGTGGGCCAAGCAAAAGCTGATTGTGTGGACCAGATCTGGATGTTACATTCCATGGTGTTCTGAATGTATTGTTGTGTTTGGTTTATTTCCGCCGCCACGGTGGCGTAGTGAGTAGCACGTTCGCCTCACAACAAGAAGGTTCGCTGGTTCGATCCTCTGCTGGGTCAGCTGGCATTTCTGTGTGGAGTTTGCATGTTCTCCCTGTGGTTGCGTGGGTTTCCTCCGTGTGCTCCGGTTTCCCCCACATGTCCAAAGACATGTGGTATAGGTGAATTGGGTAAGCTAAATTGTCCGTAGTGTATGTGTGTGAATGAGTGTGTATGAATGTTTCCCAGTGATGGGTTGTGGCTGGAAGGGCATCCACTGCGTAAAACAAGTGCTGGATAAGTTGGCGGATCATTCCACTGTGGCGAACCCGGATTAATAAAGGGACTAAGCTGACAAGAAAATGAATGAATGTTTGGTTTCTTTTCTCCCTCTCTCTCTCTTTCTGTTACCTGTTTCTCAGCCAGGTGTGGAGGAGAGGAGGTTAATTAATTGCACCTGCTGCTCGTTAAAAGCCTGCCAGTTAACCACATTGACGCTTGCTTCCAGAGTGTGGTCTCTCTCCTACCTGGTTGTGGTGAGAAAGAGTATTGTCGCTGTTGTGCTTAACTTGTTGAAGTTCAAATCTGTTGTAAAAGCTTTTGAAATTGCTTAAACTCTGCTTGTGAAACTTAACTTTGGGTTTGGAAGACGTAGGGAGGTGGGTGCAATTTTGATTTCTAAAACCCTTTAGTGTACATTTCTGTTAATTTAAAGAGAATGTTGGGTTGAGAACGGTTAAATTTCACTTTTTGAAGTCCCAAACAACAGGATGATATGTATGCAAGGTTAAAAAACACTTTCAATGTCTTATAATATCTATTTATTTTTACCTCCTTTTCCCACCGACTCCCATATGAATCGTCTGAGCAAGTCTTTTTCCCCAAGCATCTCCTTTATGTGACGCTACCACGTCACGTCACGCTACCACGTCACGTCCTTTACATGTCAGCAGCCCAATGCCAGAACATATTGAAAAAAATCACTGCAGTTGTACAACAGCGTATTGCTATACTCTTCATCATAACAACAAACATTCAGTAATAATTAACACTTCATGGACTATTGTAAGCCAGCAAATAGTTACATTCGGCAGTAAGCTAAATGGCTACCGCTACATGCTGCACGGAGCAAACACAATACAGACAACTACATCCATATTTACTTGTTACAGTGAACAAGACTGGAAGAACATGCTGGTCCAAATAAACTGGGTATTGATCCATCCTTTAACAACAACCGTGCAACAAATCCTGCGTTGTAAGCCTGTAGATTGGTGTAGTTCTCTTCAGAGAAATGACGCGAACACAGCGAGAAGGGTATAATCGGAGGTCGGAGCCAGCTCCAAGTGGGTGGGACTTGAGCTCCAAGTGGGCTGTAAAAACCTGGAATTTTTATTTATTTATTATTATTTTTATTTTATTGTTGTGCATGACACGAAGTCCAATATTGTGTTTTATTAATGTCTACACCTAAACCCATTCCTAAACACAACCTCACAGTAACCTGTTGTGTTTTATTAACTTCTACACCTAAACCCATCCCTAAACACAACCTCACAGTAACCTGATGTGTTTTATGAATATCCGCTCCACCTACACCACCTAAACCCAACCTACTTGCGGTTTAAGTCCCTCCCACTTGGAGGTCGCCCAACCTACTTGCGGTGTAATACCTCCCACTTGGAGGTCTCCGGGCTGCAGCGATACCTACTTGAACACAGCACCATGTTGGGGTTATAATTCACAGGTATTTTACCAAAAATAAACCTAAGTTACTGACTCTTCACAGCTTCATCTTTAGGTAGGGAAAAGAACACAGCTTTTCCCCTCACACTTCAGAGCACAGCGTCTACGGGACATGATTTAACCGGAATGCGATACAGTGCTTGTCGTCTTCCACTTTTTCTTCCTGTCTGTGGGCGGGCCGGGGAGTTCAATTTTCCCGGGGTCTGCGCTCGCAACTAGTGGGTGGGGCTTATGTTTTGCATTGACATCAAGCCGAAACGGCCAAAGACTCGTTCTAATAACGATTCATTTAAACAGCGATGAGTCGACTCTTTTATAAATGAATCAATCGTTTTAAACACTTTGCACTTTTAGATTTAAGCCTTAGCTGGACATTTCACTTCCCTTAGAGCTGTGTTACACACCGCATGGAAGGTCATTTTCAAAAATCCATAATATGGGCTCTTCAATTCTACATTCTCAGTTTAGACCCTATAACTACCATGTGTACTTTTTTTTTTTTTTTTTTTTTTTGCTTTTCCCCCCTCCTGAAGCCTGTTTTTGCATCCCAGTCTTCTCTTTCTACATTTTGTTAAATTACTTAACTTGAATTTGGTATGTTGTCGTCACACTCACCCCGAATCAACATTAAAACTCTACAGGTCGCTGTTATAAAAATAATGCCTATTGAAATTGTGGGACATACATCAGTCATGGGATGGATTGATATTTTAAGGTCGTGCGTACGTGTGTGTGAGTCCAGTGCAGTTCATTCATCTCATCAGCAGAGGTCTCTGTCACACCTTTATATAAATGAACCCAATCTGGGACACCATCAAAGAGCATAACATTTAATCCTTTCTCATTCTTAATAGTTAAGTGTTTATATTGATGCAGGTCTGTATTTATATTCATGTATTTAGAGATGAACTCTGCTATCTTTACTCTTCCTCCACCTATTTGAGTTTCTTTCCTCTGTCGAGGACAAAGATATTTTGATAAATGATAGTTGCTGTCACCCTTTTACTGCCATATTATCATTATTTTTTTACTATTAAAGTCAATAAGGGCCAGTGTTCTTCAAAATATCTTTAGTGTTCAACAGAAGAAAGAAACTAATGCTTTAAAACAGCACGAGGAAGAATAAAGGTGTTTTTTTT
>CAIGQQ010004828.1:2712465-2736317 GCA_903798035.1 Danio albolineatus | reverse complement strand
AACAAATCCCGTAATTTCTAAAATATCAACCTCTACCAAATGGTTGATATGTTGGTTTATGGCAAAAATACCGGTAGTAATACATATACTATGAAAAATCTGAAAATATGAAGTGTAAGAGCAATTTATTAAAAAAAAAAGTAAAATAAAACATTTCACCTTTATTTTTTTGAAGTATGTTATAAATATTTCTGATTCTCATTTAACATGTTTTCTTGTTGTTGTTGTTTTTTACAACAAAACCAAAATCAAGTGTAGAAGTGCGACAGGATTATGTTTGTTTGATTTTCTTTGTCAACCAACAACGCTGTGTGTGTAAACCATTATTTAAAATTGTCATTCTTTAAATTACTTGAAGAGTCATTATTTAAAACTGTAAATAATTCAAAAATGTAATGTAAATGTTAAAATGTTACCAGTTAAAACCTAAACCTTTACCGAAAGAGTCTTTAATTAAAAGCTCCTAATAGGTATTGAATATAGCTCCATGATTCCTTTATATATCCTGGTTATGTTGATTGTTGTCTCCTCACATTTGCTGTCACAGCACATGGCCTGTAGTTTGCCTGACCTGCTTTCCCTTGTGCTTGATTACTCATCCTTTGTTTGGCCCGTAGGCGATCCACTCTGTGGCTTGGCATCACGAGGGGAAACAGTTTGTGTGCAGTCACTCGGATGGCACACTTACCACATGGAATGTACGCGCTCCTGCCAAGCCTGCCCAGATCATTACGCCGCATGGTAAGCTTCTGCCCAAACAAACTCCCTTCCAACTTCCTCGGGTTGAGCGCTTCAGGGAGCACAGAATAAATATCAAGGCTGTAGAGGGGATGTTTGGCACACCAGAGAAAATGATTGTTTGCAAACAGACCGGTGTTTAAATATACAGTTATTAGCCCTCCTGAATTATTAGCCCCCCAGTATATTTTTCCCGCAATTTCTGTTTAACAGAGAGAACATTTTTTCAACACAATTCTAAATGGCCTGTTTCCACTGAGTGGTACAGTACGGGTCACCTCTACCAGGCTTGCATTTCCACTGGCAAAAGGACACCAATGGTGGGCGTGCTGTACGACAGAAAGTTTCAGACGACGTCATTCTCGTTCGAGGAAATGACAAAGTAAAGCTGTACCGGGATGAGTTTCCGAAAACAATTGTTAGCTAACTATGGTCTCAATTTCCGTTGTTACAAAAATAGTTCGTTGATTCGGCGTCTCCCAAATACATCGTTCCAACAAACATTCGCAAACTGCATCGCAAACTTGTACGCTTGCAACTACACCTGTAGAGCTGTTGTTAGAAGCATAGTTTCTGGCTGTGTTCTATTCCCCGTTATCCCCCCTATGCCCTATTCCTTCAGAACACTCTAACATTTAAACTTGGAATGATTTAAAATGAAAACAACAAAGTCATCCCTCTTGAGTGTAATTTGCTTTCCAAGTATTTTTTACAGTTCAGTTTTGGCGATCTTCATGTTAAGAATTGCGTTCCCTTCGTAGAGCACTTTGAAATCATTTATGCCATTTTGATCAAGAATATTCTAACAAGTAAAGGTACAAGTGAAAGTAAAGGTACAGTTCATATATCTCGCTGCTTGTTTTAAAGGACAAAATTGTATTATAAATAATATATAAATACATTAAAAGATTTGAATAACATTTTCTTGTGTTGTGACGAAAAAAATATTATTGTGGATGTAAAGCATCGTCAGTGCACGGCGATGCACCAAGATATCGAATTGAACCAAATCGATGACATGATAATCATGCAACAGAACCCTGAGCGTAGGTTCACATCCCTATTCATGCTTTTTTTTAAAAATAATAAACATTTTTACATTGTCTGGTGTAATGTTAATGTTGTTTTCTTGTGTTTACGTAGATGAATATGGCCATGGTATAAATACACAGTACAGTTAGGAGCTTATTGCCACATTATATCGTTCTGATAACATGATATCGTTGCCTTTGGTGGTTTTCTAAAGGTAAAAACCAAAAAATATTGCAACTGGAACAACTACAGCAGTCGTCATCGTCGATATCATATGGCCCGTTTCCACTGAGTGGTACGTTACAACAGTGGTTCTCAACTGGTTTGGCCACGGGACCCACATTTTTACATGGTCATCAAGCCGCGATCCAAATTTTTAGGAACTGTAATATAATTTTAGGAATTACAATTAATTTGTATTTATTTGTTAACATACACAAGTAGTGACAGAAAAATCATGAGAAAATCAGCAAGACTTACAAATAAACAATATTGTATTGCTGACATTTAACAAAATGTATCAAATTATAGAAATATTACAAAGTAAAAACAACAAACACTGTAAACAGCGGTAAGGGTAAGGAAAGGTTGTTACGATAAACAAAACTGAACTGTTAATAAAACATGAACACTGATCCTGTTGTACAGAACAAACCAGCCAATTGTAAAATGATTAAAACATCCATAACCATTTTTACATCTAATATGACAGCAATTATAAACATCTGTTTCCCTTAACAGTAATTTGGGAAGATAATGAGATAACTGAGGATGTGCTTTACTGATGTGATAAGAGTTTCAAAGTCAGGAGTGGTAGACAGTGCTACCCGAAGATCCTGCTCTATGTACAACCTGTTTCTCTGCTTTGACTCAAGCTGCACCAAGGAAGAGAAGCCACTTTCACAGATACGTAGTTCTGAATGGGATTAGTTTGATCGCACTCTCAGATCGCGAAAACTGGAAGTGGCTTACTTCGCTGAATTTCTTTTTCAGCGTCTTATCACGACAGTTCCACCAGCTGACTCTCTATGTTGCTCGGCAACGTGGCGCGCGCGCATTTCAAAATAAAAGTCTGGTATACGCAAAACAAGTTAAAAATTAAACTTTTGTTGTTTTTTTGACCACACACTCCGCGACCCACTGAAAATGTTCCCGCGACCCACTTTTGGGTTGCGACCCACCAGTTGAGAAACACTGCGTTACAATACGGTTCGGTACGCTTTTATGGCTGTTTCCACTGTCTAAAAGTGTACCTAACCGAACCATACCAATTTTTGGGTACCGTTTCGAAAGGATACTAAACACGAGAAAGGTACCAAAAGGTCTATATTTGAAGTAACAAACTCCTTGAGCCGATGATAATAACGTGCGCTTGATTATTGACGTGCTTTTGAAACCCGATCCTTTCAGAAAAAAACTAAGGAGCAATTTTTTTTTTCAGTAAACATGAACAAACTGCTACGCTGTTGTTTTTGAACCTAAATAAGGACTAAATGTATGCTATGTGAAGTTTTTCTGTAATTGATAATATATCAGAGACTGTAAGGGGCTTTATGTGTTCATATGTGCTGCGTTTATTTATTTATTTTATATAATCGCAAACAGTAGGCTATTTTGCATCATTGATCTGCTGTTATAATCAGATCTTGTTCATAGAGAGGCTAGTAATGAACATTTATACAGCAGTGTTTATGTGTATAATAAAGCAGCTGTTTTGTTAGAAGAGCTTCTCATATGATATGTGAACGACCCGTACAGCTTCACTGTACACATTTTCTCGCGAGAATTACGTAAACTGAAACTTTCTATCGTACACCACGCAAACCAAAAGAGTACCCTCAGTACCCTTTTAGCAGTGGAAACACAAGCCTGTTAAAGGTGACCTGTACCGTCCCGTACTGTACCCCTCCGTGGAAACGGGCCAATACTGTATGAAGCAAGAGATCGCGACGACATATGTGTGTGTGTTGTAGTGCTGTCCTATTTATTAGGGGTAAATTATGAAGCCCTTCCTCTTCACACTCAAGGGCCAAGTGGAAATAATAGGATTGGGATTGGGCCTAAATGTCAACTGAACACTCTTTAACCTTCTGCCAGCAGCTAGCTCTCTGCAACTCTCACATTGTCACCCACTGAAGCTAAGCAGGGCTGCGCCCGATCAGTACCTGGATGGGAGACCACATGGGAAAGCTTGGTTGCTGCTGGAAGTTGTGTTAGTGACTAGCAGGGGCGCCCAACCTGCGGTCAGTGTGGGTCCTAACACCCCAGTATAGTGAAGAGGACTCTATACTGCTCAGTGAGCGCCGTCTTTCGGATGAGACGTTAAACCGAGGTCCTGACTCTCTGTGGTCGTTAAAAATCCCAGGATGTTCTTCAAAAAGAGTAGGGGTTTATCCCCGGCATCCTGGCTAGATCTGCTCTTTGGCATATGTCCATAATGGCCTCCTAACCATCCCCATATCACAATTGGCTTCATCACTCTGTCTCCTCTCAACCAATCAGCTGTTGTGTGGTGTGCAGTCTTGCGCAATATGGCTGCTGTCATGTCATCCAGGTAGATGTTGCACACTGGTGGTGGATGAGGAGACCCTCCCCAATGTGTAAAGTGCTTTGAGTGTCTAGAAAAGTGCTATATGAATGTAAGGAATTATTATTATTATTATTATTATTATTATTATTATTATTATTATTATTAACATGCAATGTTCTTTCTCTCAGGTAAACAGCCAAAGGATGGGAAGAAGCCGGAGCCTTGCAAACCCATCTTGAAAGTGGAGTACAAAACCACCAGAGCAGGGTAAGTCTTATTTTGGAGGCTGAACTCAGGGTTGCATCAAGGAAGCAAACAGAGCATGATGCATCGGTTTGAGACTTGTGCAACGTTGCATTGCGAGAGACTGTCTGACTGTAGACGCTTCTGTTATATGGGTTTTACAGCGATGACAGGGTGTTTTATGGGGGACCGGTATAAAATATAAGACTAATATGACAGTGTATTTCCTTCATTCCATTCCTCCTGAATGAAGCACTAATTTGTTTCACTTCCGGCTTGGCTTCTCTTTGCATCATGGAAAATTGAGATTTGTTTATTTGTTTTGTTAAGGGACCCATTCATGATACTGTGTGGAGGTTTGTCATATGATACAGTGGGTAGGCGAGCCTGTCTGACTGTGATGCATGGGAAAAGCACTGCAGTGCTGGAGATGGACTACCCCATAGTGGATTTCCTTACGCTGTGTGAAACCCCATATCCAAACGGCAAGTCACTGCCCCACCCATTGATGGATCTTCTCCCGTAACATTTACTGCATATTTAACAGTGCCTTTAAAATCTGCAGAGGCAGAAATCTAATTATACAAACAAAAATCTGTGTTCATTTCAAATGTTCATTGATTATTGAAAATTGTGGATAAATTAGAGCTGGACAAAGTGATTATTTCTGACTGGGAGATAACAATAAATCTTTTGGTCTTTTTTTATCTTATGAAAATATGATGATTATGTATATTTCCATATATAGATTAAAGGCTAAATTATTAGCCCTCTTGTGAAATCTTAAAGGTGCAGTATGTAAGTTTGACACCCGGTGGTTGGACTAGGTATTGCATGGCTGGTTCAAAACACACAAGCGCAGGTTGCCAGATTGACGACATCAACAGAAGTGTGCCTTACTATCGAGCCTAAAGGCTGATTTAAGTCGTGTTCTAAATAAAAGCAATGGCACGCGATAGAAGGAATATTTTCCATTTAGTTTTTGTCCCAACCGACACCTGAAATGTATGTTTTAGAAACGGCTTCTATTTCTTGCAGCTGAACCACAGGATAAACTGACAATGTTTACCTCAGGTACACCTCATGTGCTTATTTCAGTGTTAAATGCTAATAATGTGAGTTTGAATGAGATTTATTGGCATATACTGACAGCAGCAGCAGATAGTTCACCTCAGATCTTGAAAATAAAATAAACTGTTTGAAATTGAACTTTAGAACTGTGACTCAGTGCAAACCAACACATATCAGTGATTCAGCATCTACATTTAATAATGTTAAAGAGGTTTAATATGTATTAATTAGATTACAAACCTTACCATTTCATTGAAGTGCAGTGAGTGCACTATGCAGTGCTTCTGAATTGCTGTCTTTAAATTTCTGTTGTGTTTCGTCTGGTGCAAATAGCCAAATTGCTTATCACTGCAAATCTCAACACGTATTGTGTTGTTAGAACAAGGGATGACAATGTAACCTGCTCACCTAATGTTTGCGTTCGTAATTTTTTTATATATATTTGCTAATTAATAACCACCTCATGTGGAACTCTCAATCTGCGTCTCATTTCAGAGTCTGCTACTGTCCACCGGGGGTCACATTTCAGTCACGGACGCATGCTTTGCAAGCCTTTCTTACTGAATGAATGAAATACACATTTTACACAAGTTAACCCAGGGTGCTGAGATATAATTGGCTAAAGTGGCAGTGGGCAGGTTAAAAGAACCAAAACAAAGACAGCGTTCCGTCACGGAAAACACATTTCCAAAGCAGAATATCTGACTTCAGCACTGTTTTTCATATAAACAAGAGTGTTCGCTTAGCATGTTTCTTAAATATCTGCAAACACATTATGGAATTTTAATGCTTTAGAAGTGTCAAAAACGTACATACAGCACCTTTAATTATTGAAAACAAAACATATTTCCCATGGTATGTTTAAAAGAATAAGGAATTTCCTTCACAGTGTTTTGCTATTATATATATATATTTTTTTTTTTTCTAAAGAAGTATTCTTTTTTATATTTTAATAGTTATGGTCAATATTATTAGCCCCCTTCAATTTGATTGGCTACAGAATAAACCACAAATGACCTGCCTAATAAATCTAACTTGCCTAGTTCACCTAGTCAAATGTCACTTTAAGCTGAATACTAGTATCTTGTAATATAGCTAGTGAAATAGTATGTACTGTCATCATGGAAAAGACTAAAGAAATTAGTTATTAGAAATTAATTATTCATACTAATGCTGAAAAAAGATGTTCATTAAACAGCAATTGGGAAATATATTAACCATAATTACAATTTTACAGGAGGGCTAATAAGTTTGTCTTTACTGTATATGCAAATATGATATTGTGTGTAATATTTAAACAGTATTAACATATAACTTATTTGTAAGCCACTTTGTTAAAAATAAAACAATGCTAAATAAATAATTAAAATAAGAGTATAAAATATATATAACATAAATATTTGCATATTTGTTCAATTTGAAATATTATTTAAATATATTTGGAGTAAATCTGAGCTTGTCGATATAGTAAAAAAATATATTTTTAATCTCAATTATCTTTTTTTATATCTAAATATTTTCAACTATAATTTAGACCAAACATTCATTTATGCTACGTAGATCAAACATTTACAAGACAAGTATTAAAATACAATGAAATAATTATTAACAATTTAGAAGAATTAATGGTATAATGGTCTTTTTTTTACATTAAAATAAAGTAAGAGCTCTGTATCTTCTCTTTTTGTACAGATTTCCAGGAGCCTTATGCAGTTGTTGTCCTACTGGAGAAGGATTTAGTTGTTATTGACCTTGCACAAATTGGGTGAGTAAACGAGTAGAGTCTCTCTGCGGACTGCAAGACAGGACCATAACATGAAGGGGGCATAACTTGTAGTAGAGGCGTAACTTGAAGTTATCGAGACCCACATATCAAAACTGTTGTTGGACAGTTTCTAGTTGTGACATCTCGCATGGTTCAATAGGATCTCCATAACTGCAAGTTATGCCTCTGCTACAAGTTACACCCTCTTCATTTTACACGCCTCTTTTACAGCCTGCAGATAGATAAAACTTGGAGCAAACGACAAGCGTGATACACTCACTTCATTTGCACACAGTTCATTAATAAACATCTGTATGTGCAGGTATCCCATCTTTGAGAACCCGTACCCTCTGTCCATCCACGAGTCTCCGGTGACCTGCTGCGATTATTTTGCCGACTGTCCAGCTGAAGCCATTCCTGCACTTTACTCCGTGGGCTCCAGACAGAAAAGACAGGGCTTCAGTAAGAAGGTAATGTTCTGCCCGTGCACTGCTGGATAATGATAGTCCTAAAGTGGCTGATCCAAATCTGTCTTTATGCAGGAATGGCCCATAAGTGCAGGTAACTGGGGCCAGGGAACACTGAGTTTCTCTGAGATTATTATCACTGGGTAAGTCATTACACAAACATGCACACTCACACACATAGTCTTGTTTCTATATCCCAGTGGGGACTCTTATAGACGTTATGATGATTCATGTATGCAAACCATATGTTCTGTCCTCCTAAACCCAACACTCGCAGCAAACAATCTGCACTTTTTTTCTAAATGCTTTATCCTGTGTGATTTTTAAGCATGTTTACTCATGGGGACCTCAATTTTGGTCCCAACGGTGACTCAAGTTCCCACGAGTCTGTGTGCATCCAGGTTTAAGTTCCCACCGGGATATAATAAGAAATACAAACACACACACATATGTTGGTATTGGTGGTTTATGAGGACTCTCCATCGGTGTAATGTATTTTATACTGTAAAAAAACGCTTATTATTTTGCCTATTATAATTTTGAATGTGAAAGATGCCTTTGTAATGACGTTTGTGTGTGTGTGTGTGGTGTGTGGAAAAAGATGGGGTCAGCGATTCAGGTAAACCACAAACTTATTTATTACTGTGAAATACTATAGGACCCAACACACCAAATGTGGCACAGGACACGATTTGATGAATGAATACGGGTGCAGGCGGTAAGGTCCTCATGTATGTGTGGCTTGCGGGAGAATACAATTTTTCGTGGGACTCCCACAAAATGGAAATATCTTAATTGGTACTTAAAATTCGTATTAAGTTAATTATCTATTGCACAAAAGCAACAAGAAAGACTAAAATAAAATAAAAACAATTTTAATGGTGGCGGTGTTAACTAAAATAAGTCTTAATAGTAATAATAATAATAATAATAATAAGTTTTATTTATATAGCGCCTTTCCATAGCTCAAGGCACTTTACAAAAAATGTAACAAAAGAAATAATACAAACAGACATTGGGAGAAACAGTAAACAGGTAGAGACAACATTAGACAGGTTGAGACACCATTAGGCTTGCAAACATACGAGGAATCAAAAATAACAAACTGGAATTACAAAACAAGACCTACGAGACAAATATGTAGAGTAAAGTTGGGTCAAAAAAAGTGGTCAGTTTAGCAATCAGAAGAGTGACATTCAGAGAACAAGTGAGTTTTAAGTAATGATTTGAATTCTGAGATATTATTTACAGAGCGGAGTGAATGTGGTAGAGAGTTCCAGAGTTTGGGTGCAGTGACACGAAATGATCTGCCCTCCATTGAAGAGAGTCTTATTTAGTCTTTCAATGAAGGAAAATAAAAAAAAAAATGATTTCAAAAACTGTTCTCAGCAGGGTTCGAATTCGGGCCGCCAGCACCGCTGTTCAACAATAACAACAAAAAAAAGATTATCGGTTTTTAAATAAACTTTCGGGCGCCAGACAAGTTAGTCTTGTCAAATAATAAAATGAAACCCTAAATAGCCATGCAAGCATAAATTACCACCATCACACTAGGCATGGGACGATAACCGTTTTCAAGGTATACCACGGTATGGAAAAGTCAAGGTTTTCATACCGCCCAAATTTTCTGCTATACCGTTCCTAAGATATGGGTGATATTTTTATTTATTTAGTTTTTTTAGGTAAATTGTAAAGACATCTGTAATTTTTAAACAAATGAAGACCGCAGAAGTCGAGGATTCACTTGAATTATTCAGCCTGACATGTTTACTGCTCCGAAATATTTTAAATGTTTCTCAAAATAAAATATATTGTGTTCAAAGGGGAAAAGGTTCTGTTTTTAAAAAGAATATATTTTAGAGTAGTAATCACAACAACGTCATACCGTGAAACCGTGATATTTTTATCCAAGGTTATCATACCTTCAGAATCTTATACTGGCCCATGCCTACATCACACAATAGAAAAGAAAAGGAAAAAAGTTAAAATTCTATTTAATTAACTCAACACACACTTGTAAATGAAACGAATAGTTATATATTTAACACACAGTCACGAAATGTTTTTTAAACAGAATGAATCTTTCATCACTGTGGACACATTAAATTAACAGTTTTAAAGATTTCTAAACAAAAGTAACAATTCTTATATAACAACAAAATAAAAGAAACAAACACAAAACAGTTCAAAAACAAATTGTGGCTTCTTTAACATGAGCCAGAGAAAATGACAAGCGTACCCAAAGCCTGTGGCATGTTTTGCAATGTGTGTGTAGATTGTCAGCAAAAGTGGGAGCGTATGAATGAGTGCAATGAACAACTGACCCTGCTAACAGCGTCGATCTGTACAGGTCCTTTCGTGAGATTCCCCTTTAGGAGGCTTTCAGAACATTTTAGTAACTGGCCTCAAAAAAGTATCCAGCTCCGCGCTGCCTCCACTGAGGAGACCCCTCGCACACAATGGTCGCTTGTAAAATTGCCTGGTCCACCGTGCCCACACTCGCTACACGCCACAGTGTGTCAATGTCTTCAAACTCGTAAAAACCAACAACTCTCCACCGACGCACCTTTCTTCTCTTCCCTCTCCACAATTCTTGGCCCCACCAAACACACAAACAGAAAAAAAACTCTCTCCTCTTGCTTTTTCTCCCTCTTTTATTTCATCCTATTCCCTACCTGAACTTCCGTTTCCTCCATCTTGACCCCGGAAGTTTTGTTTGGAAGTTCTAGGAAGGGCAAGTCGAACTAGCTCCCCCTAGTGGCGCTAAGAAATTTTTCGGGAGAGGCGTCTCGTCTCGCCACACAATTTACAAGAGCAAGGTCGGAAGCTAATTCTTGCATGGTTCATGCACGGAACTATAGGTTGAATTACTATAGGCTAGCCCACATTTTGGAATTGAATCAAATCGATGGCATGATAATCATAACCGAACCGAACGGTGAGACCAGTGTAGGTTCACACCCCTAATGTCCTGCCCTCGAGAGCCATGTACCACACCATGATTGATAGGTTCATTCAGCTCCGCACATAATATTGTAAAGTGCCATACATATCAAACTCGTGGGCTGCGATAACGTTAAGCTTTCAAATTAAGGCAGGGGCCACAAACTATCATTGCGGCCCGCGTGTTTGAGACCCCTGCTTTAAATGGTGTCTTTTGTCCCAATCACTGTGAAGACACAGGTGTTAGTAATGTTTTTGATTGACCTACTTTTCCCCTCGTGACAGCCATTAACTTACAAAGACACAAGGCATGTCCTCGAAAGCTACCTCAATGTTGTAAAACCGAGGTCATACTTATGTCATTATAAACCTGTCTGTCCTTGTAAACCACCAAAACCAGTACACACAGTAGCTCTTTACTGTGCCAAAGCCTATTCATGTTTGATAATTGTATTAGAGAGGAAAACTATTGTATTGTTGTTGAAAGTGAAAAGCTTTTTAATGTGGAGCCGTTGTATTGCTTTCTTTTTGTTTTCTTCCTGAAACAACAGGCATGCTGATGGATCGATCAAGTTTTGGGATGCCTCAGCTCGTGAGTTTCTGTCTCAGACAGCATACACTGAAGTTTTATGTCATAAGCTTAAAGAACCACAATGTTTGGAGTTATAAAAATACAGTAGATGCTTGTGGATTCTGCAGATTCATTACTTCAACTGAAGATTACCAAAGATTTGAAAGCACTCAAAGCTACATTAAAGGATTAGTTCGCTTCAAAAATGACATTTCTGTTATTATTTTCTCACGCTTATTTAGTTTCAATTCCCTGAGACCTTCATTCATCTTTAGAACACAAATTAAAGAGATAGTTCACCCAGAACTTAAAATTAAATCACCATTTACACAGCCTTTTTGTCAGGGTTTGGGGTGGTAGGGGATGAAGCGAGGACCCAATTGCAGTAAATGAAAACTCATTTTATTTAATAAAAGGAAAACAAAATAACTTAAACCATGGAAAAACATGGAAAATACACACTTAACTAGACAAGACTTGGCATGACACATTCCTTTATAAATTTTCTCATTCTCTTCAATGAGGACTCAATTACTCAACAAGCACTGAATTAATGACGACGGACCCAGCACAGGACAGAATACACAAGGTGAATAAATAGGGAAGACAAGCCAAAGAACAGACAGGTGGATAGGTGAAAATAATAATACAAACAGGATGATGGATTTCTCTTCAGTGTTTGGACTCTCAGCAATGAATATTAAACCAGTGTTTCTCAACTGGTGGGTCGCGACCCAAAAGTGGGTCGCAGGAATATTTTCAGTGGGTCGCGGAGTGTGTGGTCAAAAAACCAACAAAAGTTTCATTTTTAACTTGTTTTGCGTATAGCGGACTTTTATTTTGAAATGCGCGCGCGACAATTGATCCCTTTGGAATCGACGTGGAAAGCGTCACGTTGCCGAGAAACATAGAGAGTCAGCTGGTGGAGCTGTAATGTGATAAGAGGCTGAAAAAGAAATTCAGTGAAGTAAGCCTCTCCCAGTTTTCGCGATCTGAGAGTGCGATCAAACCCATCCTATTCAGAACTACGTATTTATATGAAAGTGGCTTCTCTTCCTTGGTGCAGCTTGAGTCAAAGCGGAGAAACAGGTTGGACATACATCACGATCTTCGAGTAGCACTGTCTACCATCACTCCTGACCCTGAAACTCTTATCACATCAGTAAAGCACATCCTCAGTTATCTCATTATCTTCCCAAATTACTGTTAAGTGAAACAGATGTTTATAATTGCTGTCATATTAGATGTAAAAATGGTTATGGATGTTTTAATCATTTTACAATTGGCTGGTTTGTTCTGTTCAACAGGATCAGTGTTAATGTTTTATTAACAGTTCAGTTTTGTTTATGGTAACAACCTTTCCTTTTTTAGTATTTGTCATTTTTACTTTGTAATATTTCTATAATTTTATACATTTTGTTAAATGTCAGCAATAAAATATTGTTTATTTTTAAGTCTTGCTAATTTTCTCATGATTTTTCTGTCACTACTTGTGTATGTTAACAAATAAATATAAATTAATTATAATTCCTAAAATTATATTACAGTTCCTAAAAAATTGGGTCGCGGCTTGATGACCATGTAAAAATGTGGGTCCCGTGGCCAAACCAGTTGAGAACCACTGTATTAAACCACGCTGAACTGAACTGAACTGAACTGAACTGAACTGAACCTAAATTCTGAAAACTGAACTGACACTGTTTCAATTTACTGTAATCGTCTATGTGAGGCTGCTTTGACACAAGCTACATTGTAGAAGCGCTTTAGAAATATAGATGAATTGAATAGAATTGAATAAAGAAAGTCCAATAAGTTTGGAACAAATAAATGTCAAGTAAATGATGAGAGAATTACATTTTTTGGTGAACTATTCCTTCATTATATTTTAGGTCCAGAGACATTCAAATTCAGAAAATGAATTAAAAACTTTGTCAAAACCCATGTGAATTCCGCTGTACTCATACGAAGATGAAATTAAAAATGACTTTATTCGTTGATGTCTTCTCATTTGTGTCAGTTCAGTGTGCGTATTTGCTACAAGCAGTACAGTGTATTGCCATTAGAGTCAGCAGCGCTACACAGTTTTTATATCTTTCATTAGTTTATTACAGCAATAATATGGGAGTTTATTGTTGTGAATGAAAGAAGGTTTTTCACATAATATATAATAAATAAAATAAATAAAATAAAGGAAATAAGTAAGAAAAGGAGAGAAAATGACAAGAAGAAAAATAAATAAATATGAATACAAAATACAAGAGTGTTCTTGAGAGATACTTGATAATGAATGTGATTGTTTTTGTTTCTTTTCTCTGTCAGTAATGCTGCAAGTGTTGTATAAGCTGAAAACAGCGAAGGTGTTTGACAAGCCCCGCAGTAAAGAAGAGAAATCCGGCACTGATATTGTGGATGAGGATCCGTTCGCCATCCAGATGCTGTCCTGGTGTCCGGAGAGCCGTGTGCTGTGTGTGGCTGGAGTATCGGCTCATGTTATAGTCTACAGGTTCAGCAAACAGGAAGTCACCACTGAAGTCGTTCAGGTCTGACCTGTTTTTATGCATGTCTACATCATTAGTTTACAATCAGGGCGGCACAATATATCGAAAAATTATCAACTTTGTGATCATTTTATACACAATATTGGCCTGTTTCCATTGAGTGGTACAATATGGTACTGTTCAGTTCGGTTCGGTACACTTTTATGGCGGTTTCCACTGTCAAAAAGCGAACTGTACCATACCCCTTTTTGGTAACGCTTTGCAAAGGATACCAAGCAGGACCTAAAGGGTACCAAAAGGCGGAGCTAGACAAGCAACTGAACGCTATTGGTTTACAGAAAAACGTTACTCGCTCGTGTAGCTAGCCAGAATAAAAACAAAGGAACCGCCATGTTTTAAAACACAGCCGAGACATTACATCGTAATACTATATGCATATAATAACAAGCCATGTTTGACCCGAGCTCAAACAAACCTTGTCGTTGTCTTGATGTTGTCTTTGAAGAACAAAATCTGTCGTGTTCTGTTTTTGTTTTACAAGATCGTCTAAAAGCACGAGCGGTTTCACTTTCTTGCTTGCGCTTATGTGCGTGTCTATATTTGAAATAAGAAACTTCTTGAGCTGATGATAGTAACGTGCATGCGATTATTGAAGTGCTTTTGACATCCGATCCTGTCAGAAACAAACGCGAGAGTGCAGTATAAAAAAACAAAGGAGAAGCCGGAAAAAACAAAGGAGCAAATAATTTTTTCACCAACCTAAAACATGAACAAACTTTCATGTTAAACTATTATATTACTATTACTCTCTAATCTTTGTGCTAGTGAAGATTAAAGATGCAGATGAGAGATTTGCAGTGACTGGGCTATATGTTTCCTGTTGTTTTTGAAGCTAAATAAGGACTAAATGTATGCTGTAATTAGTTCTGTAATTGGTAACATATCAGAGACTGTAAGGGTCTGTATTGGCCCGTCTCCACTGAGTGGTACACTACGGTACGGGTCACCTTTATCAGGCTTGGGTTTCCACTGCTAAAGGGTACTCTTTTGATAGGCTTGGTGTGCGACAAGGTCTCGCTCAGGGAAATGCCTACAGTAAAGCTTTTACGGGTCGTTCACATATCATATGAGAAGCTCTTCTCTCAAAACAGAGGCTTTATTATACACATAAATACTTCTGTATAAAATTTTCATTACTAACCTTTCTATGAATGTGATCTGATTATAACTGCAGATCAATGATGCGAAATAGCCTACTGTCTACGATTATAATAAATAAATAAATAAATGCAGCATATATGAACACAAACAGCCTCTTACGGTCTCCAATGTGTTACCAAATACAGAAAAACTACACACAGCAGACATTGAGTCCTTATTTAGGTTCAAAAACAACACGAAATAGAGCCCGCAGTCAGTTTTTTCCAGCTTCTTCTTTGTTTTTGCACGCGTCAGTCTCACGTTTGTCTGTTTCTGAAAGGATCGGGTTTCAAAAGCACGTCAGTAATCAAGCGCACGTTATTATCATCAGCTCAAGAAGTTTGTTATTTTAAATAAAGCCACGCACGCGGGCACAAGTGAGAAAGGGAAACCGCTCGCACTTTAGACGTGCTCGTAAAAAAACTACAAGGCACAGGAGAGAATCTGCTCTTCTTCTTGGCTTTGTGGCTGTTCATCAAGACGACGAAAATGTTTGTTTGAGCTCGGGTCGACCATGGCTCAATATTATATGTATATATTAATATGGTGTAATGTCTCGGCTGTGTATTTAAACATGGCGGTTCCTTTGTTTTCATTCTGGCTTGTTGCGCAAGCAAATGACGTATCTCTGTAAACCAATAGCGTTCAGCTAGGCGTCTAGCTCCGCCTTTTATTCACCCTTGGTACCCTTTGCAAAGGGTGACCAAAAAGTGGTACGGTATGGTTCAGTTCGGTTCGGTACACTTTTAGACAGTGGAAACGGCCATAAAAGCGTACTGAACCGTACCGTACCACTCAGTGGAAACGGGCCAAATGTGTTCATATATGTTGCATTTATTTATTTATTTATTTATTCTATGTAATCGTAGAAGTTACAGTAGACTAATTCGCCCTATCATTGATCTGCAGTTATAATCATCATCATATTATCACCTATTATTATCATCATCCTATTATCATCATTTTTTGACACTTTTTTTGAATCCACCCAATATAAACAAACATCCACAAGCGATTAAGTAGTGGAAAATCTTCTCTCCTTTACCCGTTTCATGCTGCGCGTTCTGTGCGCACGAGACCTGTCACTCCCGCTGACAGTCACATGCTCTGCAGACCCACAGAGACCCGCTGGTGTTTCTAAGTCTACTAAAATGTCCGGGATTTGGTTTAGCTTTCGTTTTCTAAGCTGTCGATAATTTGATGCGCACAACCGCGAAAGCGGGAGAGACATTAAATAATTATTTCATCTAAACGACTACTAAAAAAGCCTTACTTGACTAAAAGTAAAGAAAACTAAATACTCGGAGAGGACAAAATTATCTAAATTGGCTGTCGAATATTTGTACACCATTAGAAATGGCTAATCAACTCATTTACCTTATTTAAATAACGCGTTTTATTCTTGTAATGATTATAATTTCTGTCATTTATTTCTCATTTGCTGTATGTTTTATTAATTTGATGATGTCAATTTACTACATGTTTTATACATCTAAAATGCTTTGGCAACACTGTAAAAAAAATGTCCTGCAAATAAAGCAGGCTGAACTTGAATAAGAGTGCACGTGGCTTCTGAATAGCATAAAAGTAAGAGAAATAGTATTTTTTTTTGGTTATTTATTTTATCATGCTTTTTTTTTACCTTTAAGGTTTAAAACAGATCCTTAATAAATAAAAATAGTGTTAAAAATCTAATTGTGTTTTGTCACATATAGTTCACTATTTATGTGCTGTGGGTAAAAAGTGCTTCAATCCGGCTACCAGCGCAAGTGTATTTCAAACCTGTGGGAAGCACTGTTAGTCTGACCGTACGTTCACACCGACGGCGGTGAGAGCGTCAAAAAGTTCACTCTGGCCACCCTGTCGCCAACGCTGTCTGCCATCAGAGCTCCGGCGGCGAGAGCGTCAACATTCGCTACACTAATCTCGTATTTAAAGGAGCTGTTGCAGCATTATCAGCAAATCACTGACATTCCCGTATATAAACATGCTTTCTAGTGTGAAAATGTTGCACACTTTTATCAGACTCATTTAACAATGGAAGATCAAGTCGACTATTATGTGTCCATGTGTCTGAAATATCCTGAAGCAGCGATACTGATTTGTACTGTCGCATGAAATTCCCGCCTTTTTAAAGAAAAAAAAATATAACAACATTAAAGCACATCAGTAACTCGCCACTAACTTTTTTTTTTTAATGTATATCTCTGTAAGAAAACATTGTAAATAACTGGAAATCCGTGCGACCGCAATATTAAAACCCTTAGGAACAAGTGTGGTCAGAACCACAGTTCACAGTGACTTTGTTCTCTGGACTCTTCTCAAGCAGTGAACTTGAACAAGCAGTGATGGCTTGCTGCCTAACCGCGTCACAGCTCTGGTAAATCTTAAAGGGTTTTACCTAGTGAATAAATTTCAAATATCAAATAAAGGCAAGCACGGATATGCGGCCGGCCGGAAGTGTGATATGCACATTAATATAGCTGCATTTTTTAATGACAATGTATAACAATAATTAATATTTTTACAGCACTGTGGCGGTTGGGTTTAGGGTTGGGGTGGGGGTAGGCGTTAAAAAAATACAATTTATTGGGTAATTTATTAGATAACATAAATAATACTCTGTACAACTACACTGTTTTCAGGTTACTGTGACGGTTGGGGTTAGGGTTGGGGTGGGGGTAGACGATAATGAAATACAATGAATGGGAAATTTAATAAATAATAAAAATAATTTTCGTTAACTTCCTTGTCGCTTATCGCCGCTGGCTCCCATTGAAAATGAATGACTTCCGGTTACTTTGACGCTCTCGCTGCTTTCGGTGTGAACGTACGGTAAGGGAAATGGCATATGCTGCCATTTTTAAAATAAAAAATTTGACACTTTACACTTTTACACTTTACACTTTACACAAAGCTTTACACTTTTAAATAGATGTTTATTTTATTTTATTTATTTTATTTATTTTATTTATTTTATTTATTTTATTTATTTTATTTTATTAGTTTTATTTATTTTATTTTATATTTTATTTTATTTTATTTATTTATTTATTTTATTTTTTAATTTTTAATTTTATTTAATTTTTTATTTTTTTATTTTATTTATTTATTTATTTATTTATTTATTTTTTTATTTTTATTTATTTTTTATATATTTTTATTTATTTATTTATTTTTATTTATTTTATTTTTTTTAAAATTTATTTTACATGTTAATTTGAAGCGGCCCTGCTAATGATTAATATTAATATGAGGTCCTGAAAACTGCATGGTGATTATAATGCAATTAGAAAAATGCTGTTTAAAGCTGTTTTAGATGGAGTTTAGTATGCACACTGCAGGATATTTCATTAAGCATTAAGTTGTTTTGACACATGCTTTCCAACAGTTAGACTGCCATATGCTGCATCCACACAAACGAGTAAAAGCGCTCACTTATTTATGCGTGATAATGCTAAAAACCTTGTTTTTAAATGAGTAGGTGTCACACGGCAGGACGGAATAAATGAACGTGGATGCAGCTCCATATAAATATTGCAAATATAATGAATAGAGGGCCAATACTTTATACTTACACGCTTGGAAAATAAATATCTTGGTGTCGTGATAGCGGTGTTATATAATATTAAGGCTCCCCGAGGGACTGCTTGTTAGACTGCTTGTTAGTCACTTTACAAGCAAAGTCTGTGTAATACATATTTAGAATAATGACCACATAATAATATTCCTGTCCAAACCATTTATTTGGATATTTCTGTATCTAACAGGCCATAATGAGAATGTTTTTGTTGAAGATGCTAAAATATTACAGCTTTCATAAATAATTTAGTTCATACAGTTGTTTTCTGTCTAGATACATGATAAAAAAACAAGCTTAATTTGGCACAATTCATTCATTCATTTCCTTTCAACGTAGTCCCTTTATTAACCTTGGGTCACCACAGCGGAATGAACCGCCAAATTATCCAGCATGTTTTACGCAGTGGATACCCTTCCAGCTGCAACCCATCACTGGGAAACATCCATACACACTCATTCACACACATAGGCTACAGACAATTTAGCTTACCTAATTCACCTATTCCATGTGTCTTTAGACTTGCCATGCCAGGCCCACGCTCACGCTAACACGAGGAGAACATGCACACTCCACACAGAAATGTCAACTTGCCCAATCATTCCCATATCGATGCTGAAATTATATATTTTGCTTCCCTACTACAAATATGTTTAAATAAATGTGTGTTAATGGCCGTTCTCTTATGTGTGTAGCTGTTGGAGGTGCGTATGCAGTGTGAGCTGAATGAAGTGGAGTCTCCAGAGGGTGGAGGAGACCAGGCGTCTGCTGTTTCCACCCCAGGAACCGCACCCAGCCCTCAGACCAGCCTGCCTCAGTCTCACCCCTCCACCAGCAGCAACAACTCCTCTGACGGCCTTCGGGATAACGTGCCCTGCCTCAAGTATGACCTGCTTTCATTTACTTCACATTTACTTGTCAGAAATATAGCATCTATTATAATAGTTCATACGTTCCTGGAAAACCTGAAAAAGTCATGGAATTTTGACAAGGCATTTTCCAGGCTTGGAAAAGTTGTGCCCAAAATCTGAAATTGTTTTGAAAAATTCATGGAAATTTGTTCAACAAATATCTGTGTTCAACGACAAGCTCTCTGCTATACCGCAACTCTCCGCGCTGCCCACACGCCTCAACACTATTCAATTCAATTTATCTTTATTTGTATAGCGCTTTTACAATGTAGATTGTGTCCAAGCAGCTTCACATGCATTATAAAAATAAATTGAAACAGTGTCAGTCCAGTTTTCAGTGTTGAAGTTCAGTTTAGTTCAATTCAGCAGGGTTTGGTCTCATGCTCTTCATGCTCTTGACCACCACAGCAGCTGCTCAGGATACGGCCTGGTCCAGGATTATGGAAACCTCTGGAATAATAAAAAAACAGACTAACATAAGCGCAAATGCCATTCAAATTATAAGGTCTTTTGGGAAGTGTTCCCGGTTCCGGTTGCCCTAAATAATGCAGACTAACAATCCTTTAGAAGATTTGGATTCCAACAGCATTTGTGTTTTATGTGTATGCTAATGCAAAGTGATGTGTCTTTAATCTAGTCTTAAACTGACAGAGTCTGTCTGCTTCCCGAACTGTGCTAGGAAGGCTATTCCAGAGTTTAGGTGCCAGAAACGAGAAAGATCTACCGCCTACAGTTGATTTTGATATTCTGGGAATAATCAATTGTCCAGAATTAATTTAGCATAGAGGACGTGATGGGCTATAATACACCAGGAGCTCCCGCAAATTCTGGGGAGCTAAACCGTTCAGGGCTTTGTAGGTAGTCAGTAAAATGTTAAAATTTGTACAATATTTAATAGGGAGCCAATGCAACGCTGAAAGAACTGGAGTAATATGATCATATTTTTTTGTTCTTGAAAGCACTCCGACCGATCCGAGCACTACCAAACCGACCAATCACAGAGCTTGCGCTACGCGTCGTCACAAAGTTTTTGAGAGGTGCATGGGTATGCGACAGTGCGAAGGCTGCGCTGGTCCAAACACGTGCTCTCGATGCCGAAGTACACTGTAAACAGTGGTGTAAAGTAACTAATTACAAATACTTTTTCTTAAGTGTTTTTTCTCAGGAATTGTAATTTACTAAGTAGTTTTAAAAATGTGTACTTTTATTTTCCCTTGAGTACATTTTTTGTGCTGTATCGTAGAGTTGCACAATTAATCATAAAAAGACTGCAATCTCGATTCGACCCCCAGACCAGAGATGCTCAAACTAGGGCCTCGGGCCAAAGTCGGCCCATTGCAACCTTTGATTTGGCCCACCATCCCATCTTAAAAGAGAGTGCGAATGATGGAGAGGGCTGGGGTGAATGCCTTTATAAGAGATCATCATTTCTAATTTGACGTAACCTTTCTTTGTTTTGTTCTATTGCTGAATTACAATAAAGCCAACCAAAATAAAATGTTTGATTATATCTTGTAAAGCAGGGGTGCCCAAACTTTTTCCTATAAAGGGCCAAAAAGCAAACTTGATTGAGGGCTGTGGACTGAATATACTAAACCGTATATATTAAATTTGCCTTGGGTAATTTTCTAATTTATTCTGTAATATTACGTAAACATTGCTTTAAATCATATTGGCTAAAGCAGTGTCATTTTTGACATTTTATAATGGACTTACAGTAAAACATAATCCCATTTATAACACAAGTTCACTGCTGAATACATGAGTCGAGCTTACTTTTATTTGCTCATAGATGTCTTGTCTATCTGTCAAGTTACACTATTTACATTTTAATAGTCTGATTCATTTACAGTGTTTAATTGAATCTTTTAATTTCAGTTGGCTTTTTTTTTTGTAGCTCGGTAACGAAACAAAGAAGCTAAAGGTTAAGTTAGATTCGAAATGACACTCACTGTCAAAGGCATTCGCCCCAACCACATCTCCATCATTCTCCCTCTCTTTTCAGATGAGATGACGGGCCAAATCAAAGGTTATCATGGGCCAACTTTGGCCCGCAGGCCCTACTTTGGGCATCACTGTTGTAAATAAAGCAGGTTTTCAAAAATGTAAATAATGTCACTTGACAGATACACTATGCAGAAGACATCAGCGAGCTAATCAACGCAAAAGAGTGTAACTCCATTCTGTCATAAATGAGTTTTTGTTTTTGTTTTTACTGTCATAAGTTTATTCTAAAAATGTAAAAAGAATTATGCTGTATTAGTTAATATAAAGCAATGTTTTCTAGTCATTTTGAAACATTATTAAATAAATTAGGAAATTAACCATGGCTACTTAGTTACCTTCAGCCCGCAACCCTCAATTAGGTTTGGTCACCCCTGGCTCCGCTGGGTGTTTTCACACCTACAGTCTGGAAAAGCTCAGGAAAGTGGGTGTGTTCAACTCTGTTTAGGAGGGAGTGTAAGGGGAGGGAATGAGGGAAGGTTTTGCATAGATGATGGGAGTTTCCATTTGTGCACGCGCTCATTTTCAAATAAGCGACACACACACACAGACGCAGGGGGAGAAAGAAGTGACTGTTTACATTGACATGAGTCATCTAATTATTAGCCAAATTATTAATTTGTTGACTTTAGCGGCAGTTTGGCACTTATACTTTAATCCAGGAACATTTCCTGCATGTCCCCCGTGACAAACGAGGTGTGAGAAACTATTAAGAGTGTTGTTTTAATGGAGTGTTTGATACCGCGCCGTGTAAGGCAGAAATAAAAACCCTCCGCAGACTATCCGGTCACAAAATGGGGCGAAAATTCTACACAAAAGCAATTGTTTGACTGCAGTGTTTACACTCGGAGAGCAGAATTTACAGCGGATCTTTCAGTCTTTAGTACTGTACAGATATTAACGTACTGCAAACTCGGTAACAGTTAATCATTTTGACAAAGGTCTGTCTGTAAACACTGAAAGAGTTACGAACTCTACGAACTACTAACTAACTACGAACTAACTTTGCCATCTGATTAACAAGCAAAGAGCACTGATGGCTTACCATATATTTAGACCAGGACAATCCACATAAACTGGAGCGACGTCTGTTTTAAACCATTTCCAGATGCGGAAAGCTCTCGGGTGAAAAAATAAAGTTTCTTACTGACGCATTTCTGCTGCGCGCGCGTGTGTGTCCAGTTGTGCTCTCATAGCGGGAGACACTGGATACTAAACATGCAGCACATAAACACAACACTGGCGACCTGCGTCTCCTTCCGCTTGTTTTGGAAGCACAACGTGGCGTCCCTGCCGTCTGGACACTGCAACACGTACACACAGTCTTCGAAGCTCTCGTGCATATTAATGAGTTGCGCCGCATACACAATAGAGCGCGCTGATTGACTTGAACAAAGTCTATCTCATGAATCAATGCAACACGCTCAGAGACGTCAGTGTGTTCTGGCCGGGGCAGGCGTCCACTGTGCTCGCTGGAGGATATGCATTGATCTCATATTCGTGACGCAGCCTCAAAATTCGTTTCAAACCGGAAGAACGACTTTGCTCGAAATAACGCAAAAAACAACCAATTTTCACTTTTTAGTCAATTATATGTGTCCTCATAGTGTTTATAGCAGCGTGGGACACAGATATGACTGTCAACAGCTCAAAAAATGTGTTTTGGTGTTTTGTGGCCCTTTAAGAAAATGTTTGGGCACCCCTGCCCTAGACGATCTTAATTTAGCATTTATACGATTCTGTCAATCATATTTTCAAGTTCAGGAGAGAAGCAAAGGCGGCCGCACAAGTCTTCACGTTGTTTTACATACATTGCACAGCAACGTGGACACCTCCAAATGGTGTTGAAAGAGTCACGTACTGTAATTATAAGGTATAATTCACTCAAAAATGTCATTTCTGTCTTCATGTAATGATGTATTCGAGGCCAAAACACGTGTGACGTGAGCTGTTACAACAGAGAGGGCGGGCACACGCGCGCCTGTGAATGATGCTAGTGAACAGAACTTGCCTAGGCTGTGAATAACAGGTAATAAAGTTGTAAATAACGTTGAGTTTGTGGCACAGACCGATCGTTTGGGAGCCGCGCGGGAAGTATGAACCGCACTTAGCCGTGAAAATGAAAGCGCGCACATCATTTAAATCGCAGCCTCCCAATCATCCCCATCCGCTGAATTGGCTCTATCACTGTCTCTCTACCTTTAGCTGGTGTGTGTGGTGAGCGCACTGGCACCATTGTCCTGTGGCTGCCGTCGCATCATCCAAGTGGATCCTGCACACTGGTGGTGGTGTGGAGAGA
>CAIGQQ010004828.1:2701201-2712065 GCA_903798035.1 Danio albolineatus | reverse complement strand
TATATTTATTTATTATTAGTTTTTTATTTTTTTATTTTTTTTTAAGTATTTGTTTTTGCAGCAAGAATGAGGCTGCCAAAATGGGCAATGCAGTAAAAAAAATCAACATATACATATTTCTCCAAAACAGCTATTCTACGAGCCTACAACCTTATCCATGGTGAGCTTTTCACCTGTCCAGTATTTTTCAGTTACAACAGATATGTGGTTGAGTACGAAAATGACACCTTACATGTCGCTAACTTTCCATTTCATTGACACGGAATGGACACAATGCCTCCAACCTGAACCTATAGCTGTGCCCAGAAGATGGAGAAAGCCCGCACGGATAGTGCCCTTTCTGCTGTAAAGCATTTAATAATTTTTTACGGAGCGGAACAAAACATGATGCACAGTTGGACGGGCACAAACAAAAAAATTATCCGTATATTTTTCTAGGAAAAAACATATCTTTTTGAAACGAATTTTGTTAGCTATAATTTGTATTTTAATTGTTCTGTATTTTTCGTTGGTCAGTTAACTACTAGATAAAAAAGAATAACGAATAACCTTCGAGATGCGCTTCAAAATAAGTGCGCAGGAGTTGCCGTGAGATTGTGTTTGGTTGTTGAATAAAATAGCCTAAATAAAATTAAAGTTAAATATTCACAGTTTCAGAGAAGCCTATATTAAACTGTCACTATTAATAAAATATTTGAATAAGCAGGACAGGCTTTTACAATGTATTAAACAAACTCCATTGACAGAATGATAGCAGTGGCGCCTGCAGCCGTATGGCTGTACCAACCATGAGAGGGTGCGAATTAATGCCGGTTATTTATTTGTTTATTTATAAATAATTGAAATTGATTATTAAACAGTATACACTTCAATATGTTGACAAAGCAGGAAAGAATGCGAATAAATAAAGGTGTGCGTTTGTGTGATTTAAAGTGTGCATGTGCTTGCATGGTGGGAGATGTAAAGAAAAAATACTTGATTAAACAAATTAAATTGTAATTGACCCGCGCAACGGATGGTTTTGTCACTAACAATGAAAACAGTTTATATAGGCTTTTCTGAATTTTTTCACTTTCATTTTATTTAGGCTAGATTATTTTATTTAACAAATCAGTTTGTGCTTTGCCGCTGAAACATATAGCTAATGTCATTTTGGAAGTTTTCCTTTTATATTTGTTTCTTGTTCATTCGTTTAATCTTATTTAAACTTTGTGCAATTTATTTATTTATCGTACTATTTTATTTTCTTATTAAAAACATTCTAATATAGGCTACGTAATAAATGTTCTATGGTTGTTATTAGTTTGGGTGCAACTTCCACAGTTTTTTCAGCCTGTAGCATTGTTTTTTTTTTTTTTTTGTTATGTTAATAAAATTTCTGTGTTTAATAACAGTGATTTTTTTTTACCGTCATTGTCGTCCATTCAAAGAATTGACGCCGAATTACCAATTGCCGCAAAGCTGAAAGTGAAAGCATAATATGCACGCATTTATAAGCTATTTAAAAGCAGAAAAAAAGAGGAAAAGAGGAAACCCCCACCCTCACAGCGATACCGGTATTACCGGTGTTGTCACATGTCGATTAACCGGTGGGGAAATTTCCTCATCGTCACAACCCTAATTCACAGTAACCTCTTTTTCAGTCTAAAACCAACTCAAGCAAGCATTTTTATTTGAAATACGCTGTTTTTATTACACGTTTCTCATGTGATGCATTAAAAATGAGCATTAATACAGGCTCATGGAAGCCCAGCTACTGTGACAAGCAGTGTAGTCTTACACCTAATCATCATCTTGAAGATTTATATGCGGTTCAGGTTAATCGGTGGTCAATTTATGTGCAAAAATGAAGCCTCTTTTCAATTTGAGGCTGATTCATCTTTGCATTGTCATTCTGGAATATGGCCATGGCATAAATCTTCCCAAGTGGAGGTTTAAGAAATAAAGAAGGTTAAGGTTTGAAAGAAATGAAGCCAAAAATATGCCAGAAAGCGATGAATCATTGCAATAAAAGTCCTAATGTAGACTTTTGGTGGAGCAGGCTGTGTATTTTATTAACGCATCTGTCGTGCATTTCAGAGTCGCTTTTGGCAATGGAAACGGCCTTGCAGTTGTTGATTACATTCAGAAAACTCTCCTTCTGAACGTGAGCACCGCCGAACTCTACGGCTCGACAGATCCTCACCACAGACAACCACGCTCACCCCGCAAAACCAGACAGCCCTCAGCAGGTGAACACAAATCCAAGAGAAAGCCTCATTTTACTAATAATCATAACCTCTGCATGTTGTCAGTCTGTGTGTGTGTGTGTGTGTGTGTGTGTGTGTGTGTCACTTTCTGTCTGAAAAAGTACAGCTCGTTATGAGCAGTGTCCGTCTACAAACAGCAATGCCTCTGCATCCTTCAACCCGCGGGTGGTCATCTCTGGCCGAGGAACCATCTGCCCCTGATCTTAGAAAATCATCCGATCCATATGCTCAAAATGTGGCGCTGGTGTTTGTTCTTTTCTCTTCCCTGTCTTTGCTTGATCTTTTATGTTGTTCACTCATCTGAGTTTCAGTCTTTGAAATACACAGAAGCCAACAGACTGAATTTAGGGCGTTTAGCATTGTTGTTAGCAATACGCTGATACTGAAGATATGGCCAATACACGTTTTAAGTGGTGTTTGATAAGGTAAAAGATACACCCATAGTTGTTATACATCACAGTTGAAGAAATTGTAAATATGTTGTACAATATCTCAACGTTTATTAGAGCTGGGACAAAAAATCCTTCGGGAAATCATTTCTGCATTGATTCTAAGAATGTTCAAATTGTATCGCTATCAGTTTTTGAGTTTTGAGCAGCAGTCAGTGCTCTAGGTTAGTTTTTAACAGCAGCTAGCACTATCTAGACTGTTTTTTGACAGTAGGTGGTGCTTCAGGTCTCAGATGGCGCTCTAGGCTAGTTTTTACCTGCAAATTGTGCTATTGGCTAGTTTTGAACAGCAGCTAGCACTCTTTAGGCTATTTTGTGACAGCAGACGGTGCTCTAGGCTAGTTTAAAACAGCAGATGGCGCTCGAGGCTAGTTTTTTAACTGCAAATTCTGCTCTGGGCTAGTTTTGAAGAACAGATAGCACTCTCTAGGCTTGTTTTTTTAAAGGAGATGCTGCTCTATGCTAATTTTTGACAGTAGATAGTACTCTGGGCAAGTTTTGAACAGCAGATGGTGCTCTGGCTTTGTTTTTATAAGCAGATTGTGCTCTAGGCTAGTTTTGAACAGCACATTGCACTCTTTAGGCTATTTTTTGACAGCAGACGGCGCTCTAGGCTAGTTTTTAACAGCAAATTGTGGTCTGGGCTAGTTTTGAACAGCAGATAGCACTCTCTAGGCTTGTTTTTGAAAGGAGATGCTGCTCTATGCTAATTTTTGACAGTAGATGGTATCTGGGCAAGTTTTAAACAGCAGTTTTAAACAGCAGAACAGCAGATCTGGGTTTGTTTTTGTTCGCAGATTGTGCTCTAGGCTAGTTTTGAACAGCACATACTACTCTTTAGGCTATTTTTGACAGCAGACGTCGCGCTCTAGGCTAGTTTTTAACATCAGATGGCGTTCTAGGCTAGTTTTTGTCAGCAGATTGCGCTCTAGGCTAGAGTTGAACACCAGATAGCACTTTCTAGGCTAGTTTTTGATAGCAAATTGTGCTCTGGGCTAGTTTTGAACAGCAGATAGCACTCTCTAGGCTTGTTTTTGAAAGAAGATGCTGCTCTATGCTAATTTTTGAAAGTAGATGGTACTCTGGGCAAGTTTTAAACAGCAGATTGTGCTTTAAGCTGGTTTTGAACAGCACATAGCGCTCTAGGCTATTTTTTGACAGCAGACGGCGCTCTAGGCTAGCTTTTAACAGCAGATGGCGCTCTAGGCTAGTTTTTAACAGCAGATTGTACTCCAGTCTAGTTTTGAATTTGATCATATAGCACTCTCTAGGCTAGTTTTTGACAGCAAATGGTGCACTAGGCTAGTTTTTAACAGCAAATTGTGTACTTGGCTAGTTTTTGACAGTAGATGACTAGTTTTTAACAGCAGATGGTGCACTAAGCTAGTTTTTTTTTTTTTTTACCACAGATGATGCTAATTGTTAATAGCAGATGGCACTCTAGGCTAGTTTTTGACAGTAGTTAGTGCTCTAGGCTAGTTTTTGACAGCAAATGAGGCTCTGGGCTAGATTTGAACAGCAGATGGTGCGCTGGGCTAGTTTTTATTAGCAGCTGGTTCCTTGAGTTAGTTTTTATTTGCAGATTGTTCTCTAGGCTAGTATTGAACAGCATATAGCACTCTCTAGACTAGTTTTTGACAGCAAACTGCGCTCTAGGCTAGTTTTTAATAGCAGATGGTGTTCTAGGCTAGTTTTTGACAACAAATGGTTCTCTGGGCTAGATTTGAACAGCAGATAACTCTCTAGGCTAGTTTTTAACAGCAGATGACGCTCTAGGCTAGTTTTTAACAGCAGATGGCACTCTAGGCTACTTTTTGACAGTAGACGGCGCTCTAGACATTAGACATTTTGAACAGCAGAGGGCGTGCAGGGCTAGTGTTTGTTTGAGGAGGGTGCTCTAGGTTAGTTTTGAACAGCATATAGCACTCTCTAGGCTACTTTTTAACAGGAGATGCTGCTCTAGGCTAGTTTTTGTCAGTAGAAGCTAATCTAGGCTAGTTTTGACCAGCCGATGGTGCTCTGAGTTAGTTTTTTATTAGCAAATTATACTTTAGGCTAGGTTTGAACAGCATATAACACTCTAGGCTAGTTTTTAACAGCAGATTGTGCACTAGGCTAGTTTTGAACAGCATACAACACTCTAGGCTAGTTTTTAACAGCAAATGGCACTCTAGGCTAGTTTGTAACAGCGTATAGCACGCTATGCTAGTTTTTGACAGCAAACAGCATTTTTTACAGCAAATGGCGCTCTAGGCTATTTTTTAACCACAGATGGTGCTCTAGACTAGTTTGTAGCAGCAGATAGTGCTCTATACTGGTTTTTAACAACAGATGGTGCTCTATACTCAAATGCTCATGATGAAAAATAATATAAACCACTCACTATGAACACTCTTGTAATTTGCTTACACCTCGTCCTCACTTTATTAATGATAATTTGAGGGGGAAGTGGTATTTATAAGAAATTAAATGCAAACAAAATATGTTTGTAAAGCATACAGTGCCATCTGCTGTTAAAAAACAAAGCTCAGATTTGATTTAAGAGAGAGAACAGAAAAATGTCATTCGATGCATAACAGATTTCTCAAATGGATTTTGCCACAGCTCTGTCTAGCATTGTGATCTCCAAATTAGTGTTTGAATTTACTGATCTGAGATGATCTCCTTATTTTAGATCTCAATAAAGTGAACCAATCTGTCCTGAATGCAGTCTCTGAACTCTGGGAATTCAAAGGCCTTCTTGCTGTTCATTTGATTTTTTGTGTCATTGTTTTGTCTCACCCTTTCAATATCCGTCTCTCTCTGTGGTTTTCGTAAAGACACTCTGCATAAGAAGTCTTGCATGTCCGGCCTCTCTAACTTTTATTCTGAATCAGTGAAAAAGCTTCGTTCTTCTTACCTCAGTAAGTCACACGGCACTCATCAAACGTCCTGTCTTTCTCTCTCTATCTGTCTGCATTTTCCTCTTTCTCTTATATTCTTTTTGTCTTGATTTATTGTTTAAGTGCTAAGTGATGTTTTGTGCCAAAGTCTGTCAGGCGGTTTGGTTTAATCGCGTTTGTTTTCAACAGGTCTTTGTGATGGTAATGATGCATCAGCCACCCCAGAGGAGAGATGCAAATCACCAACCTCAGGTAAAGACGCTCTCACTCTTTCCTGCATTGTATTTACTGTGGAAACAAGAAGGATTAAGAGCGTGGATGATACTTTTGTGATGAGCTGATGGACAAGACATTGAAGAAACCGTTTACCCAATAATTAAGCTTCTTGTCATTATTTACTCACTCATGTGCTGTTCCGAATACATCTTTCTTTCTTTCATGAAAAATAAAAGGAGATCTCAGGCAAAAAGCATTTTGTTTTTGATAAATCACCACCCACTTTTATACTGCCAAGCTCCAGAACTTTATAAAATGGTACATCTTTATATATAAAAGTTTTCTGAAACTATATCAGAGATAAACAGACCTAAATTCACTATATGTTCCTCTTTGTTCTAGCTTTTTAATCAAATTTTTGTCATGTGTCTTTTAAAAGTGGTCATATGACATAAAAAAAAAAACACCACATGGCTTTAAACCTTGCACAACTCATCAGATGATGGCTTATTTTGTCATTTAGCATAAATTAATATGAATTTTAAGCTTCATTCTCAAAGCTATTTTACATGAAATGTGTTACCCTGAACCACAAAACCAACCATTAGTGTCAGTTTTTTTATTATACATCATCTGAAAGCTGAATAAAAAAGCTTTATATTATTGTATAATTTGTTAGTATAGAACTAACAATGTTTGGCTGAAATATAATTACTTTAATATATGTAATCTGCGGGTTGAACAGCAGACGGTGCTCTAATAATAATAATAATAATAATAATAATTACTTTATTTTACTTTATTTATATAGTGCTTTTCTAGACACTCAAAGCGCTTTATACAATGGGGGGGATCTCTTCATCCACCACCAGTGTGTAGCATCCACCTGAATGACGCGATGGCAACCATATTAGACCGCACACAACACACCAGCTGATTGGTGGAGAGGAGACATAGAGATGAAGCCAATTATGATATGGGGATGGTTAGGAGGCTTCGACAGGGTCTCCGCGGGTCCTTAAAAAGTCTTGAAACGTCTTAAATAAAATTTTTGATTTTTTTTAGGTCTGAAAATGTCTTGAATTCCGTAATTTTCCATAAGAAGGTCTTAAATTTCATGTGGCATCTTAAATTTCATGTTCGACTCGTCATTTTTATTTATTTTTTTCAACCGCAATTTGACCAGCGCAACATTTGGGGGCAGCACTACGTGGGTGCAACCTGCATCATTCCAATAGGTGACATACGAGTAAGTGATTGATGAATGCGTTGCGTTGATGGTTCGCCACTACGACATTTTGCGAAATCGCAAGCATGGGCAAATGTTTGTTTGATAACAATTGGTTGGAGGACGAAAAGTATAGGGGGTGGCTGAAGAAAACAGCCAGCAATCATGAAGGCAGGTGTGCTTTATGTAAAAAGACAATAAAACTAGGGAAAATGGGCCACAAAGCGCTCGATTCACACAAAAAGTTTCTTACAGATGCATTTCTGCTGCGCGCGCGTGGGAGTCCAGCTGCGCTCTCATAGCGGAAATGTCAGAATCAGAATCAGAAAGAGCTTTATTGCCAGGTATGTTCACACATATGAGGAATTTGTTTTCGTGACAGAGCTTCTACAGTGCAACAGAATTACAGAGACAGGACAAAAAACAGATAATAAATATATTCAAAAAATAGAAGTAAGTGTTAAATGCAAATATACAGATGGACAAGTGTATGTACAGGCATATTACTATATACAACATTGTATGTGCAGCTGTTATGTGCAAATTGGCATGTAAGGTGTGTTGTTAAATAAGTGTATGTGTGTGTAAAAAGTGTATTTGTTATGTGCAAATTGGCATGTAAAGTCTGTTGTTAAATAAGTGTATGTGTGTGTAAAAAGTGTATAGCAAGTAGTGATGTTGGTTCCACGATTATTATCATCAAGTGTTTATGAAATGGATTGCCTGACGGGAGAAACTGTTTCTGTTTCGGGCTGTTCTGGTGCGCAGTGCTCTGTAGCGACGACCAGAAGGTAACAGTTCAAAGAGGCAGTGTGCTGGGTGTGAGGGGTCCTGAGTGATTTTGGCAGCCCTTCTGCTCGCTCTGGATAAGTACAGTTCTTGGAGAGTAGGGAGGGTTGTACCAATGATTCGCTCAGCAGTCCGAACTATTCGACGTAGTCTTCGAAGGTCAGATTTGGTAGCTGAGCTAAACCAGACAGTTATTGAAGTGCAGATGACTGATTCAATGATGGAGGTGTAGAACTGTTTCAGAAGCTCCTTTGGGAGGTTGAACTTCCTCAGCTGACGAAGAAAGTACAGCCTTTGTTGAGCTTTGTTGACACTGGCGCAACACTGGCGACCTGTGTCTCCAAACAATTCTTCTTCTTCCACTTGTTTTGGAAGCACAACGTGGCGTCTCTCTGCCGTCTGGACACTGCAACACGTACAAACAGTCTCGTGCATATCAGTGAATTGCACCGCATACACAATAGAGCACGCTGATTGGCTTGAACAAAGTCTATCTCATGAATCAATGCCATACGCTCAGAGATGTCACAATGCACTGGCCGGTACAGGCGTCCACTCTCCATGCTGGAGTGCACGCGTAGATCTCATCGCCGTGACGCAGCCTCAAAAATTCGTTTTAAACCAGAAGAACGAATTTGCTCGAAATAACGCAAAAACAACCAATTTTCACTCTTTAGCGAAATATACGTGTCCTCATAGTGTTTATAGCAGCGTGGGACACAGATATGACTGTCAACAGCTCAAGAAATGTGTTTTGGTCTTTCATGGCCCTTTAAGGGCCAATGACATGACCTTATTGAAATGGTCTATAGTACAAAATCAATCTTGACATTTTAATTAAGATCTCTTTTTGTTTTTCATGAAAGATCATAATGAAAGGATAGAACTCATGAGGGTGAGTTAATGTTGACAATATATTTGTGTGGATTTTGCATTTTAAGGATGAATTGAATTTTTATTTGCGTAGTTTCCCAGAAAGGCCACTGTGTGCTTGGTTTGGAAATACTGGTAGTCCCTTCAATCCAATGCTAATCCTCTGCCAGATTCTTTTGGCGATGCATAAATTACACACTGTAACTTAAAGACAGACATATTGACAAACACTGCAATGCCAGAGCATTGGACGTGAAGCTCTATTATAGTTGAAAAAGCCTCTAGCACAGCAAAAAATTAAAACAATTCTGCAAGCGTCATCAGAATCCCAGTCAGGTGTGCTGACCAAGGAAATTTCATTTACAAGGAATTTGACTTTGATATGCAGATAGTTGCCAAACGTTACGTAAAACCCCACTGGCTGTATCACATTATTATGCAGACTGTGTTGTTGCTGTAGGCTCCGGTTCACCGTGCAATTCTGATGAAGACAGCAAACAAAAGTTCATTGAGAGGGGTACAGTACATACAGCATACAAAAAGTTAAAACTAAAATAATAAAAATGGTCCTTGCAAAGCTTTTATTTTCTTTTTCAACACATTTTCCAGTGAAGACCAAAAGCAAGCGGATATCCAAGACTGTTGCCAATGACTTTGGTACTGTATTATGTTCATATTATGGCAATCTGGGTCTCTCAGTTTCTGTACTAATGGGCTCCTGTGCACTAACCAAATGAACTAACCAAACCATTCAAACTAGGTTTGCTGCTTAAATACGTTCTAGAGCTGAACTTTGTGTGTCTGTTGCTTGGTGGTCAAGCACGCCAGTATATACTGGGCTAGTGAGAACTTTTTACGTCGTCTTGTGAATGATTCATGAGTGTGTTACTCTAAGGGTGCTTTTGCATTTGGGTTTAATGTCTGGTTTGCTCTGGAGTTCATTCATTCGTTTATGTATTCGTTTGTTCGTTAATTTTTCTTTGGCTTAGTCTTTTATTTATATGGGGTCGCCACAGCAGAATGAACCGACAACTATTCCGGCAAGTGTTTTACACGAAGGATTTACACAACCCAGTACTTAAAAACTGCAGTTCAATTTAAAAATGTAATTTAATTGTATTTAATATACATTTACCGGCCACTTTATTAGGTATACCTTACTAGTATCGGGTTGGACCCCCTTTTGTTTTTAGAGCTGCCTTAATCCTTCCTGGAATAGATTCAACAAGGATTTGGTCGATATTGACATGATAGCATCACGCAGTTGCTGCAGATTTGTCGGCTGCACATCCATGATGCGAATCTCCCGTTCCACCACATCCCAAAGGTGCTCGATTGGATTGAGGTCTGGTGACTGTGGAGGCCATTTGAGTACAGTGAACTCATTGTCATGTCCAAGAAACCAGTCTGAGATGATTCGCGCTTTATGACATGGTGTGTTATCTTGATGGAAGTAGCCATCAGAATATGGTACACTGTGGTCATAAAGGGATGGACATGGTCAGCAACAATACTGAGGTAGGCTGTGGCGTTGACACAATGCTCAATTGGTACTAATGGGCTCAAACTGTGCCAAGAAAATATCCCCCACACTATTACACCACCACCACCAGCCTGAACCGTTGATACACAACAGGATGGATCCATGCTTTCATGTAGTTGACGTCAAATTCTGGCCCTAAATTCTGGCTCCTCTGAGTCAGATTTTAGCAGCCAACAACACCGGTAGTAGTTTGTTTTAAAAAGTATAACACAAGCTGCAGCACAGACTCAAATGTACATTTCGATATGCAAAAGTGTTCCTCCATATCTTTTCATCGATGTCGTTCGCAATATTCATCAGAATTTATGTTGTTAGATGTGTAATCAAAGCTGTTAGCTGTTTTTTCCTAACTATTTGCATGTCTCTCGGAATAAAGCAGCTACATGAATACTAAAAGTGAAACCATTATGATAAAGATTGACCCCTTCATGTTTAATACAAGAATTTAGAGCTCATTTCTGGGTAATGATGTCAGAATTTACCGGTATTTTGGAATGGATGTCCTGGCCGGAAAAATTCCAGAACGTTCTTGCCCGTGTGAACTAGGCATGGGCCGGTATAAGATTCTGACGGTATGATAACCTTGGATAAAAATATCACGGTTTCACGGTATGACTGTATTGTGTTTACTGCTC
>CAIGQQ010004828.1:2688775-2699858 GCA_903798035.1 Danio albolineatus | reverse complement strand
ACACACACACACACACACACACACACACACACACACACACACACACATACAGACAGCGCGCACGTTGAACTTTGCACTGCTTTTGCAAGCAAATGTGAAAGGATACGGGTTAATATCCACTGCTGTATGGATATCTGTTATGTTAATGTATACAATAAACCTGATTTAATGTCCACAAACAGAGATTGCAGCGTATTTTTGCTAACACACCGCTGTGGTGATGAAGTAAAGCTGAAGTGAATCTCTGTAGTTCATTACAAACATGCACTGTTTTAAACACGTGTTAAACTTGTGAAACTCACTCTTGATCACATCTGATGATGATTGATGATCACAGAGCGCTGAACAGATCCTTTATTCCCGATTGCTTTGCGCAATACCTGTCTTGTTGATATGATTATGCGCGTTACTACGGAGACATGTTAATACGCAGCTGTCAATCAATTTGGTGGGCGGGGGGACCGCACTCCTACGTCAAGTTACGGTCGGTCTCAAAACCGCTCCAATTGGTCCACCGTTTTTATGCTGTTAAATTAAAAAAAAGGACTGGGTGTGTTTATATCACCCCAAAATGACAGTCTATACACTATAACTACACATATGACTGTCCAAACAGCTTAAAAAGTAGATTTTTCAGATCTCCATTTCAATTGTACCATAAAAGCTACAGAGAAGTATCATAAGAGGTCTTTTCTGTACCATAAAAGGTACAACTTCTACAAAGGTACACAACTATTCATTAAGAAACATTATTTGTAACCACCGTGTAACTTTTTTTTCTGAGAGTGTAGCGTCTTGAAAAATATCTAGTTAAATATTATTAACTGTCATCATGGCAAAGATAAAAGAATTCAGTTAAATGAGTTATTAAAACTATTATGTTTAGAAATGGGTTAAAAGTAATCTTCTTTCCATTAAACAGAAACTGGGGGAGAATATACAGCGGAGCCAATAATTCTGGAGGGCTACTAATTCTGACTACAGTTGTATTGATGAGTGAGTTAGCCAGATGTTTACATAAGAGCTTGATGAAAAATTTGAATTAGTTATCTGACTTTTATTATTTATCTGCTCATCCTTGTAAATCAGCTTTGATACAATCTACATTGTGTAACAGGTTATAGAAATAAAGCTGACCTGATGTGACTTATAGAAAAACGTTTCCTCTGAAATGCACTTTTTTTAAGCAGGCAAGCATGTCTCTGAAACGACTTTGTATCCAACTTTAATGTGAGTAATTGTGAAGAAACACTTTCTGCTGACTGTGGTTAATAATCCATTATCCTCATGTCTGGTTTCAGTATTACAGCTCATAGTAGTTGTTATGGTGGCGTTCTGGCAGCGATTGCTCTCTGAAGTGCTCTTGTGTTGCCCACCAGAGAGCTTTTCCAACAGCCAATCAGACACTGTTGTTCGGAGCTTTTCTTTCCTGTATGGCCTTTTCATTTCAGCAGTGCTTTACACAGACACACACTATGGACTGGTATAAGATTCTTATGGTATGATTATCTAGGATAAAATTATGACGGTATCGCAGTAGTGTGATTACTGCTCTAAAACACGTTCTGGGTACAAAATCAGCAACATTTTGTTTCCTGATTAAACAGATCTTTTATTTTAAGAAACATTTATGATGTTTTGGAACGGTAAACATGTCCGGCTAAATAATTCAATTAAATCATTGACTTCTGCTGTCGTCTTTAGTTTAAAAACAACTTGAAAATGCATCTTTGTATATTTTTCCTGCGGTGGCATGGTGGCTCAGTGGTTAGCACAGCAGGGAGGTCGCTGGATCGAGTCCCAGCTGGGTCAGTTGGAAATTCTGTGTGGAGTTTGCATGTTCTCTCCGTGTTGGCGTGGGATTCCTCTGGGTGCTCCGGTTTGCCCCACTGTCCAAACACATGCACTATAGGTGAATTAAATAAACTAAATTGGCCGTAGTGTATGTGTGTGAATGTGAGAGTCTATGGGTGTTTCCCAGTACTGGGTTGTGGTTGGAAGGGCATCCGCTGCATGAAGCTGGCGGTTCATTCCTCTGTGGAGACCCCTTATAAAAAAGGGACTAAGCCAAAACACAATGAATGAGTGAATATCTATCTTTTCTGAGGATATAAAATAACCCACTGCATCGTTTACGTTCATACTTGCTGTATAGCAGTGTTCAACCATGTTCCTGGTGGACCACCAGCACTGCATTGCTGCATCCCAATTCGCATACTATCCGTCTTAAATAGTATGTGAAAACAGTATTAGTATGTCCCAAATCGTAGTATGTTGAAAAGAGTATGCCAAAAAATCCCGGAGGGTTTACTATTTCCGGTCAAAATCTTAAGTGTAGAAGCGTCCATACTCTAACCGCTGATATTGCCCACAGTGCATTGGATGTGAATTCGATTAGAACTACAAAACCGGATGAAAAGTGTAAACAAACTACAAACATGATGGACGTGTGAGACCAACCGTCAAGTAGAGAGGCTTCAATAAAGATGTTTGTATGACTGTTAGTGAACATCTAGCCCACTGGAGAATATTTAAATGGCGTTGTCTGTGTTATATTTCATCTGCAACAACAATACTGAACTTACATAAAGACGTGTTTGGACATTACCGTCTGAATGCAGAATTAACCAAACACCTGAGGAGATTTCTCAGCATGAGAGACTTATGAATGGGAGATTATCCTGCTGCTGCTTCTCCAATAGGTAGAAATTAAATACGACAGAAATGTGGACGATTGACAGGGCTCTTAACTAAGCAACATATCGATCTGCTAGCGAGGAAGTCGTGTGTCCCAAAGCTTGCATACTCTTCTGTCACACACTCAAAAGTATATATTTTTCCAACTCCCATTCATTAATTCTCTTGTGGTGCATCATGGGATATTGTAGCATCCATCGAACTTCAGAATTTTGCCAGAAGTAGTAGGTAATTCAGGTTCTTCTCGCAATACTGTTTTTCAAACTCTTTGAATTTGGACATACTACTCGACTTGCAAACTGTTTTTAGGGCACTATATTGACCTTATTCTTCAATGCGGAACTGTTTTAGAACTTCCTATTCAGTCACCTATGGGAGAAATGACTAGGAATAATAAACAGAAAACGGTCAAACTACTTGCTCTACAAACAAGTGTGTTCATGACTATACAGACAAAAGATTAATATAATAAGAAAACATCAGTTTGCAACATCAAGCAGCATAATCAGCTGTTTTTAATGTCTAAAAATGAATGGAAGTGAATGAGACCGGAAGCCTCCTGCCAAAAAGATTCCCGCTCGTACACAAAGAATAAGGTCAGCAGTATACAAGTATGCAATTTCAGACACAGCAATGCACAATTTGCTGAGCTGGTGGTCTTCCAGGAACGTGGTTGACAAATATTGGTCTATAGCATGTTGGTGTGTAAATGATGTGTTTTTTTTAGGTGTTTGTTGATTCGTGGGCTGACCAGTAGCTCTTAATGTGGATGATAGAGATACAGTACTGTTGCCCTAAGTATCCTAAAACAAGCCTAAAACAAAACAACAACAACAACTTATTTACACCTTAAAACGGTATAAGAGCAGCTTTTTGCAGTTTTAAAGTTCGCATGAACCAGAAATTGCAATCGTTTTTTAAAATTTTTATTTTTTATATATAGTTCCTAGAGACACTAAATATTAAGGTCCAATCCCAATTCTACCCCTTAGCCCTTCCCCTTACCCATACCCCTCATTTTGCGCGTTAACGTCAAGGGGTAGTGGTTCAATTGCTTGAAGGCGTAGGGCTAAGGGCAAGTGCATTTCCCAGAATGCACCTGCCACAGCGGCAGGATAGCTGAACCCTGAAGTAAGGAGATCCACAAATTAGTGTTTTTTGTCATTATTACGAATTTTTACAACAAACAAACACATGTTTTTATATATTCATAACCGCGTTCGTGTTTTACCGTCATGATTAAAAAAAAAAAACGCTTAAAAAAACCCACTAAATTTCGCGATCTATAATCCATAATCATAACTCCTGTACAGCCGTCCCACAACATTCTGACCCTCGATGACACTGGAATACCCTGTCAGTAATGTCTAGTGGCTGGGAATGAGCTGTTTACAGTGTCTGCTGCTTAATGTTGTTTTCGTGTGTTTACATAGATCAGTATGGCCACGGAGTAAAAGCACAGTACAGTTACGATCTTATTGCCACATTAGATCGTTATGATAACGTAATATACGCCTTCAGTGATTTCCTGAAGATAAACACCAAAAAATAACACAACTGGAATAACTCCAGCAGTCGTGATCGTCTGATCTCATATGAAGCAAGAGATCGCGATGACATATGATGACATGTGCAGGTGTTGAAGTGCTGTCCCAATGCTTAGGGGTAAGTTTTGAAGCCCTTCCCCTTAACCCTCGGTTGTAAGGGCCAAGGGGAAGGGAAAGGGGTAGGGGTACAAAAATAGAATTGGGATTGGGCCTAAATGAGAAAACAGTGGGCGTGGTTTGTTTTTTTTTTCACCTTGAGCTGATTGGACGTAATAAAGTAGGCATTTTAATCAGCATGATGGGGAAAATGGTTTGGGGAGAGTTATTACATCATAACAGACTCCTCCTCCTCCTCACCATTTCTGTTTGTTGTCAAAGCTGACAGTGTGAGGGGCGTGGCTAACTATGTTAGCCCCGCCCAATACCTCAGACAGACCTAATCTGAGAATTTAACTGAAAACCAACAGGACGTGCATTTTCAGATTTCAATTAAAGATTACAAGGACAAACAATTATTTATTTCTTAACGACATGCACAGATGAATTATTCACCACAAAACTATCAATGTGAGCTGACAAAATCAATATGGTTAATTTTGATTTCATGTGTACTTTAAAAACCTTGACTTTTCCAAACCACGGTAAACCATAAAACTGGCTATGTTCCCATGCATGGCACACATACACACACACACACACATGATGAGTGCAGCTGTTCTGTAAGGAGACTTTGGCACCTCGTGAGCTCTTATAATGCACAGAGACTTTGATCGATACCAGAGCTCTCGAGCCGCTGAAGGAGCTGTCAGCACCGATGAATTTCACAGCCTTTCACTGTGATTACAGCCTCGGCCTGCGCATGCACTTCTCTCATGGCCATTACAGGCTGAAAATGCACACAAGACTGTCAAGACGTGCTGATTTTGATGGTAATATGGCTCGGTCTTATACACTATGCATCAGGATCGAGACTTCGTTTCGCAGTGCGGGTTAATGATACAACTGTTTTTAGCAAAAATGTTCTCAGCAGAAAGTCCTTATTTCACATTTACATTTATACGCAGATGCTTTTATCCACAGCGACTTACAAATGAGGATCAAATAAGTACAAATCACTAGAGAGCAGCAACATATTCCTGCCATGACATGAGTCTAAGTTAGTATAGCATTTTTTTTTCTACATAAACATGCATACATATGCATATAAACACACATACACTCACCGGCCACTTTATTAGGTACACCTGTCCAACTGCTTGTTAACGCAAATTCCTCATCAGCCAATCACATGGCAGCAACTCAGTGCATTTAGGCATGTACACATGGTCAAGACGATCTGCTGCCGTTCAAACCAAGCATCAGGATGGGAAAGAAAGGGGATTTAAGTGACTTTGAACGTGGCATGGTTGTTGGTGCCAGACGGGCTGATCTTAGTATTTCAGAAACTGCTGATCTACTGGGATTTTCACGCTCAACCATCTCTAGGGTTTACAGCGAATGGTCCGAAGAAGAGAAAATATCCAGTGAGCAGCAGTTCTGTGTGCGCAAATGCCTTGTTGATTACAGAGGTCAGAGGAGAATGGCCAGACTGGTTCCAGCTTATAGAAAGGCAACAGTAACTCAAATAAGCACTCGTTACAACCGAGGTCTGCAGAAGAGCATCTCTGAACGCACAACACGTACAACCTTGAGGCGGATGGGCTACAGCAGCAGAAGAAAACACCTGGTGCCACTACTGTCAGCTAAGAACAGGAAACTGTGGCTACAATTCACACAGCCTTACCAGAATTGAACTATAGAAGATTGGGAAAATGTTGCCTGGTCTGATGTGTCTCAATTTCTGCTGCGACGTTCGGAAGGTAGGGTCAGAATTTGGTGTCAACAACATGAAAGCATGGATCCATCCTGCCTTGTATCAGCATTTTAGGCTTCTGATGGTGGTGCAATGGTGTAGGAAAATATTTCTTGGCACACTTTGGGCCCATTAGTACCAATTGATCATTGTGTCAACGTCACAGCCTACCTGAATATTGCTGCTGACCACGTAAAGATGTGCAATGTGTGTTTTAAATTCAGTTATTCAACATTGATGGTCAATAAATAATCACAGATAGTAGATTATAGTAGAGTGTGTGTTTCCTTTAATTATTTTAAAAACAATTAAGGCAGCTTTATTAAAAAATGTCTGACATGTAATAGGTGAGAATATTTACTGTACAAAACTTGCCAGTAAACTGCGAAGGTGATATGTCTGTGTGTGTATATATATATATATATATATATTTTTCAATAAAACGAGATTTAGATTTTAGGCCCGGCCCTATCTTCCGCTTTAAATGTATGTTTTTGCAGTTTCATAAAAATGCAAGCTGAAGCATGTATTTTCAGTAAGCTTGTGTTTAATATATTTGTGCAGTAATTTAAGTTCAACCATCCAGAATTTTGGCACCCTTTTCGTGACCCTCTTCATTGCATCACACAGAAGATGTGCCAGGACGCATCAAGAGTAATTGCACATTCACAAAGCAAGAGGTCATTCTCAACTCCCCGTGCATAAAATCATGCAGACAACATGATCCGCTTTCTTCCATCTTCAGGCTCCGCAGAAAATAAAGGTCATCTGCTATTCTCAGAGCGCATGACACCCTAGATTTCATGAAAGCGTAATGAACTGAAGCCGTCCTCAACTGTGGGACAATTTGCAGAAGGGCTGTTATTCGTCAGACAGCGGGTTAATTGGTCAGATCTTCACTAGCTGCTTTTCATTGGTAAATTAGGCCTGTTTCTGTGTGGTGTGATTTGGATAAAGGCCTGTTCACACCAAGCATCATAACTATGAAGATGATGATAAAGATATGGTTTACGTAAAGATACGCCACAACTACACTGTAAATTAATCTGTTAATCAACAGTTTGCATATTTCATGATTCACAAGTGTTTTTTTACAGTTGTGAATTGCATTATGGGATGTTGATCTGTGCTCTGTCGACTTTTGATGTTGAAAATTTAACCCTGCAGTTTAACTTAAAAAAGGGAATTTTAATCCTCCAAATGCTAAACTATGGCTTGAAGAATTGATATCTACTCTGCACTTGGAACGAACCAGATATCTCTTAAAAGGCAACATTGGACAATTTCAGAAGATTTGGGGCCCTTTCTTCTGTCACTTCATGGGGAATTCTTTTCCCCAAAGCAATGTATTGTAACTAAAAAATAGTTTTGATTACCACTTTATTTGTATGCTTACAGGCTGGGCTTGGGGTGTCTGTTTTTGCTTTGTTTTTGTTTGTTTTTGTAAATTTATGCATATCAGAAAACCAATACTGGAATTTGTGATTATTGTAAGTCTGTTCAAGGACCAAATAAAACTTATTTGACAAAAAAAAGGGATTTTTATTGATATTTTAGTAGTTTGAAATAATATATAGAGAAACTAGGTTTTTTCACTGTAATATACAACACCAACCCGGACCACAATTTCCTGACCATTCTCTGATTAATAAACCTGCGTTCGGATCCGCACTCCTTTGACCAGCGTCACTTCACATTATAGGTATCCTTCTTTGGGTCTTCTCCACACCGTAACTCTCCCGAATGTCTAAGGGATAATGCCGAATTAAAAGCATCTAAAAATAAACAGATCATTATCATTCGTCTATGTTCAGACACATATGTTTATTGTTGGTTATGATGCTTTGTGTGAACGGCCTCAACCCTCTGCTGGGTTTCTGCTTGCTGTTGTTTTTCTGCTCGACTGAAGTCAGCTTCACCTCAGGTGCTAAAATCACTTTTGCTTCACTGTTCTTTCCCAAAATTATGCAAAGGTGGAAGGTTTTGTTTATGCGAGTCTGAAAATAAAAACCAAATTTCACTTTATGGTCGTCCTCAGAATCATTAAAGATTCATCCAGCCTTTCTATGTCACAGACTCCTGGGAGATCTGCAGATTTACTACACATTATGTAGAGTTGCTGTTTGTCGCTTATGAATTATGCACGTTCAGATTCAGAAACCGTGTCCAAAGGTTTTAGGAGGTTAAAGCGTTCCTTTAGTGAGGACGAGTTTCGGCTTGAGTTGTGAAATGATTGACAGGGCAGAACTTTTTCTGATTGGCTAGAAAATAACCACTTGAGGACTATGAGTATTGTTTGTGTTTTTAGCAATAATTGTTGATGTCAATACACTATTAACCATGTGTTTTGTTCATAATCTTATTTGCATAATCTGCCTTTGGTGTGAAGGTGCCTTTAGTGTTATAATAATATTTTTTTAAATATTTTTTTCCATATTTTGAATTTGATTTTATTCTTTTTTGATTTTATTTAATGTTTTGCCATTGTTGTGCTTTCATTTATATTTGTGCTTTTATTGTTTGCTTTAATTTTGTTACAATTTTTACAGTTTTTGTTAAAGTTGTTACAGTTTTCTTTGATTTAGTAAACTCTTTCTCTGTATATATGTATATATGTATGTATGTACATACTACCTGACAAAGTCTTGTCTGCCATCCCAATTGTAAGAGAAACAAATAATAACTTCACTTTTAGTTGATCATTTGGGAAAATGGCAGAGCTAATTGAGCTCGCATGGGCCCAAGATTCTCACAGAAATCAGTCAAGTTTGGTGAAGGAAAAATCATGGTTTGGGGTTACATTCAGTATGGGGGCGTGTGAGAGATCTGCAGAGTGGATGGCAACATCAACAGCCTGAGGTATCAAGACATTTGTGCTGCCCATTACATTGCAAACCACAGGAAAGGGGAAAATTCTTCAGCAGGAGCATTCCATCTCATACTTTAGCCTCCACATCAAAGCTCCTGAAAGCAAAGAAGGTCAAGGTGCTCCAGGATTGGCCAGCCCAGTCACCAGAAATGAACATTATTGAGCATGTCTGGGGTAAGATGAAGGAGGAGGCATTGAAGATGAATCCAAAGAATCTTGATGAACTCTGGGAGTCCTGCAAGAACGCTTTCTTTGCCATTCCAGATGACTTTATTAATGAGTTATTTGAGTCACTGCAGAGATGTGTGGATGCAGTCCTCTAAGCTCATGGGAGTCATACACAATATTAGTTATTTTTCCACTGCAGCATGACTTTATATTCTATACTGGACATTATTTCTGTTAAGTGACAAGACTTTTGTCTAAGCAAAGTCAGACCTTACTGTCCTAATTAAATAATTCAAAATCAAGGCATGATCATATTTTATTTTGGTAAAATAAGCGTAATCAAGAGGCCTTTGCCTTTCATATAAGCCACTTCTGATACCAAAGTTTAACTAGAAGTTATTATTTGTTTTTCCTAAAATTTGGATAGGCGAAAAGATTTTTGTCTATTTTTTTGTTTAATATGTATATATATTGATAGATAGATAGATAGATAGATAGATAGATAGATAGATAGATAGATATTAGAGATGTAAAGGAGGTCAATTGGACTCCTATTAAATCCTCTCTTGTCTTTTCTGTAATTCAGAGCTTACTGTATGTGTATGTTGTGTGTGTGTGTCATTATAACAGCAGTAACCATAGCAGGCTGTGTTTCGTTGCTATACTATCACTTATCACTGCAGTTGAGGTGTTTATATACTGCGGTATAAACCAGTCCTCAGGCATTTGAACCATCTGAAGGACAGCAGCTGTTCTGCGTGAACAAAAAAGCCCAAACTTTCTCTGAACGGGTCACAAAGCATCAAAAGAATCCTTACAAATCTGCTCCGACTTCACCAACTTAAGTTCATCCAGATGTGTTTGTGCGTTACACTCTCAACTCTTTGCAGCGTTATTTATAGGATGCCTGCGGATTAAAATGCAATATTTTCTAAACATTGGAGCTTGATTGTGTGTGTTCAGAATGCATGCGTTCGTGTCATGTTGAAGATTAAATACAGATTTGTCTGCCGTTACGCTGCCTTTTGACTTGTGGATGGCAGAGGCCAGAGATTACAGTGGTCGAATGAGAGCTTACCGTCACCTGTACTGCTGTTATTAATGCAGGAACATCAGTTATTATGAAACAAGACCTGTTGCGTTTCAGTTGAGGAAAGCAATTTTTGACTGAACCCTTCAGATGTTTACATGTTTGCATAATTTTGGTGCATTTATAGTAATAGTAAAATATATTAAAATATAGTGATAATAAAATAATAACAGTAATATATGAGTATTTATTTATTTACTTTTTTGTCAAAATGAAAAATTCAAGATTCAAGAATCAAAGAGTTTATTGTCATATATAACAGTAAGGAAGAGTGACACGGTGGCTTAGTGGTTAGTGGCTCAGTGAAGCAAGAAGGTTGCTGATTCGAGCCCTGGCTGGGTCAGTTGGTGTTTCTTTGTGGATTTTGCATGTTCTAACCGTGTTCGTTTCCTCCTGGTGCTCTGGTTTCCCCCACAGTCTAAACACATGCGCTATAGGTGAATTGAATAGCTAAATTGGCTGTATTATACTGTATGTGTGGGTGTGAATGCAAGAGTGTATCTGTGTTTCCCAGTGCTTTGTTGCGGCTGGAAGGGCATCCGCTGCATAAAACATATGCTGGATGATTTGTGGTTCATTCTGCTGTGGGGACCCCTGATTTATAAAGGGAACAAGCCGAAAAGAAAATGAATGTATGAATGAAGGTATAACAGAGAGGAACAGGATCCCTGAACAATGAAATTCTTACTTTGCTGCCCACAGTGGATGCCAGTAAGGTTTAATGTATATTGAAATATATGCGAATGCGAAAAAGTAAACTTTTTTTAAATTTATTTATTTATTTATTTATTTATTTATTTATTTATTTATTTATTTATTTATTATTATTACTATTATTATTATTATTATTATTATTATTA
>CAIGQQ010004828.1:2647845-2661610 GCA_903798035.1 Danio albolineatus | reverse complement strand
GGATAAGTTGGCAGTTCATTCTGCTGTGGCGACCTCAAATTAATAAAAGGACTAGGCCGAAAAGAAAATGAATGGATGAATGATATTGGCCGTAGTGTGTGTGAATATGAGTGTATAGGTGTTTCCCAGTACTGGGTTGCAACTGGAAAGGTGGTTGGGCGGTTCATTCCGATGTGATGATCCCTGAGGAATAAAGGGACTAAGCCAAAGGAAAATAAATAAATGAATGAATATAATATTTATATTTTTATATATATGTTTTAAGGCAGTAGTATTTCCATGACAAAAACTATTTTAAGTCAGTAATTTCTATCTTTTTGCTCTAGTGTACAAGTAAAAGAATGAAAATATCAGTTTAATATTCCAAACATAATTAATAATAATGTCATAATAATAAAAATTAATATAAAAATACACTACTAATTCATTCATTCATTTTATTTTCCCTTTAGTAGTCTGTGGTAGCCACAGCGAAATGAAACATCCATACAGACTCATTCACACACATACACTACGGACAATTTACCCAATTCACCTATACCACCTGTTTGGACTTGTGGGGGAAACCGAAGCACCCGAAGGAAATGGGGAGAACACTCCACAAAGAAATGCTACCCACTGCACATATATATAATCATATGTTTTGACTATTGTCTTTTGTGTTCTGAGTTTTTTTTTTCTTGCTGTTAGCATTAATTGACTTCAGGATGTAACTCCTGACCTGGGAAAGCATGGAATGATATAGTAATAATATAGTGTATAGGATTCATCAGTACAGCCTGTGTTTTTGTTCCTGAAGATCCTTTAATCCTGTCTCAGTTTTCAGTGCCCCGCTGAGAATAATTGGTGTGTTTTGAGTTTAGTCACACTTCTGTCCTCTGGTTGGACTCAGAGGTCGCGCGGGTCCCGTTCGCTCCCATTTCCCTTTATGAGTGTGAGCGCAAAACACCCTGCAACTCATTCTGCCTCCCGCTGTGCTGTGTCCTCATTTGTTTGTAACCAATTACAGCTCGAGAGAGTGAAAACAAACATACAAGTCATGTGTGCCGTGCTAAAATTACCCACGAGGCCCTGGAATGAAAAGCAGCTGATGTCTGCAGGATGCCAGGTCTCCTCTTCTGTGTCTGCAGTGAGAGACAGTCGTGTGCTGCGTCCAAATTCATATACTATCTGTTCTGAATATAGTGTTCCTGGTCTTGATGTGCTCTTAGTTATATTGTTGATCAAATCACTTCATTGAAAAGCTATTATATATACACATATCAGTGACGTGCGGTAAGGTTTGTGGCTGGTGAGGCACTGACACTTTCACTGTCAAAACTATATACAAACAAATCCACCCAATATATATTTGCCAACTACTGATTGCGTTTCACATACTGTATTAAGTTCATATATTATCTCTCTCTGTCATTTACACACACAGGATTCACACTGGTCCTCTTTTACAGTAACGTTACTTGTAAATTAAGTCTTGACATGAATTACTTTGAAATTATCGCGGTATCTTCTGTCCTGTCCTTTGAAGTGAGTCCTTTAGCTCTGGCATTGGTCGTCTATTATTTAATCACGTTTTGATTGAAAGTCCAATTTTGAGAAATGTTTGAGCTGATATATTTTTGCAGTCAGTCAAAGCAAAACAGACTCCTATTGAACTTTACTGCATAGAAGAAGAGCAACCACTAAGAATAGCCGTGAGCTCAGGTGGGCCCTCTTCATTGCGGCGAGCTACTGTCTGCCTCCCCTCATGTTTTTTCAGTGCGGCTTTATGTCAGATTCTAACACTACATAAGTGATAGACTTACGTGGAATATATTACATATTATATGTAAAGTGAGGACATGTCTAGAATGTATAAAAACATTTTAATAAAGCGTTACATTGGCAGCAGACACTGAGTGAGCAGAAGGGGCGGGCTCAAGCCAGTTTGCAAGGGATTGTGCAATCTAACAAGAAGCCCAGCTCGGGCTGCCTCAACTTGCTTCCTACGCTGTAATTGAACAGGAGATACGCAAATCACAGCAATTATGCCCTGTCTCTCCCGACCACACATCTCCGATATACATATATACATATATATACATATATATATATATATATATATATATATATAAATATATATATATTCATATAAAGAAATGGGACAGCACTACAGCACCTGCACACGTCATCATATGGCATCGCATCTCTTGCTTCATATGAGATCAGATGATCGCGACTGCTGGAGTTATTCCAGTTGTGTTATTGTGTGGTGTTTATCTTCGGGAAATCACTGAAGGCATATATTATGTTAACATAACGATCTAATGTGGCAATAAGATCATAACTGTACTGTGCATGTACTCCGTGGCCATATTCATCTATGTAAATGCACAAAAACAACATTAACGTTATACCAGACACTGTAAACAGCTCATTCCCAGCCACTAGACATTACTGACAGGGTATTTGAGTGTCATCGAGTGATAGAATGTTGTGGGACTGCTATACTGGAGTTATTATTAGGGATTATAGATAACGAAATGTAGTTTTTATTTTAGCATTTTATTATTTTATTTTTTAAACCATGACGGTAATAGATGAACATGGTTATGAACAAGGCTTAACATTAACTTTTTTGATCACCAGCCATTGTGGCTAGTAGTTATTCAACTTTACTAGCCACTCACCATTTTCACTAGCCACAATTTTGTAAAATATGTTTTATATGCATAATATTGACTTTGGCATGCTAAAGTTACTTGATTTAGAATTTGTGTTAAGTCCACATGCCACCTCATTCATTTCACTTTTTTTGTGTGTATGAACTTGCTTAATGTGCATGAGCAATTGTGCTCTGGTTTCATAGTATCGCATTGCAATTCATTTTTATTTCATAGGACTTTTCAGGGCTCAACACTAAGGATTTACCGAATTTATCTCTGACCACACCTAAAATAAATAATTATTTCTTAGCCACAAATGTTAAATAACATGTCAAAACATGCAAAATATAGCTGTGCACATGCTCTTTTTATTCAACAAAACCTTTCTTAAAAAAAAAAACATTTAAATTTAAAAAATAATTATCTAATAATAAATAATATATCAAAAACTATGCACAGTAGCCTGTCCAGGCTGAAGGTCTCTCAGATCACTAGATAACCACACACACATGGGGAGTTAATCTCCTATTAAAGCAATGTTATTGTAAAAATGATAATTAAACCGTATTAACAAAAATAACCATAAGCAAAGGAAAGCAGGTGAAAAACATAACATAATAATAGAAGGATGATCACGCGCACACGGGTAACGTTAGGCCCATAATCTGTTTTGTTCAAAGAATAGTTCAAACAAAACCGGCAACCGCTGCTGCTGCTTACAGAAATACGGAAGTCCTAAGAGGCCATGAATTAAACCTTTTATTTATAGGTTCCTTTCAGAACACTCAAGGACGTCTTACAGTATATTACAGGCACATTCTAAAAATAAAAAAAAAACAAGACAAAAGAATAATAAACATAATTTTAAACCAGAAAATCATTAAAAGCAATCCTGAACAGAAAGGTTTTAACCTGGCATTTAAAAATTGGAGATAGAGTCCACCTGACGAATATCTAACGGCAAGGAATCCCATAACTGTGGTGCTATGCAGCTAAAAGCCCCGCCACCAGGAGTGCCGAGGAGTGTCCCAGTGAAGAAGATCAGAGAGGTAATCGGGTGCCAGGTTGGGAAGGTTGTGGTTTAATATTGTGGTTTAATACTCACTACTGAGATTCCAAACACTGAAGAGTAAATCCATCGGTGCGCAGCTCTACTGGTTCTGAACCATGCAAGCCAGTGGCCACAGCGGTGAGGAAAAAACATCACCTATTGGCGAAAGTTAAGAATTAAAAAACCTCGAGAGAAACCGGCTCAGTTGGGCACGACCATTTCTCCTATGGCCAGACGTCTTGTGCAGAGCTGCAGTCTAGGCGCCGAAGGCTGGAGAACGCTGGATGTCAGCGAGACTAGCGTCACAGGAATCAGTCTCATGCTTTCCACTCCTCCATGCACCGCAGCAGCTGCTCAGGATACAGCCTGGTCCAGGATTATGGAACCTTGGGAATCATCTCGTCACGGGTCTTGGATCGCATCAGTGGCGCTGCATAGTCTCTGGGGGCCTCGGGATGAGTATCCCCAGGTGGAGATAATTAGCGTAGCTGCTGTTCATAGTGTATATAAACGAGATGCGTGGAGCACATTCATGCATCATACCGCTATGTGATGCACTGAGCGTATGTTTTACTAAAGAGATAGGTCTTTAATCTAGTTTTGAACTGAGAGAGTGAGTCTGAGCCTCGGACATTATCAGGAAGGCTATTCCAGAGTTTAGAAGCCATAAAGGAGACCACCTTCACTTAACTTTGCTATTCTAGGTACTACCAGAAGCCCTGAGTTTTGAGAACTTAAAGAGCAGGTTGGATTGTAGCGAGACAGAAGGTTGGTTAGATGAACAGGAGCTAGATTATTTAAAGCTTTATAGGTAAGAAGCAATATTTTAAAATCAATACGAAACTTAACATCTAGTGAATTATTGTGCACTGTCATCATGGAAAAGACTAAAGAAATTAGTTATTAAAAGTGTTATGTTTAAAAATGTGTTCAAACAACCTCCTCTCCATGGGAAGACTTTTTAAAATCTAATAGGAAGGCTAATAATTTTGACTTCAACTGTACATTTCAAGCAAACCTTATCAGGCAATGGCAATGACTTCAAAACGGCTGAATGTCAGCCACTTTATCGGTCTGGTGGATGCATAAACATGCTATATGCAGTACAGTAAATCTTTGTTTCTGTTTATCTCAGAGACTGTAATTGTTTTTGTTGTGTTCCTGATTTGTAATATTCAAATGAGTTTGAAATAAGATTAGAGTGCATAAATGATTTATTTATGATTCCTTCAATGCACAAAACTGGTTTTGTTAGATCTGACGATGTGTTTGGAAGGTGATGTTGGAGATGCATGCAGCAGATGTGATGGTGTTTTCTGTTTTTAACAGTGTTTTTACACCTCCAGCTCTCACCTGCACTGACTGTGAGTGTGATCAGAGGTGTTTGTGTCAGCTGATCCTCCTCTTTTCTGGGGACAGTAGAGGAAACTTCAGCCAAACCTCCTCATCCATCATTTATACACACTTTTAGGTACAAAAGCTGTCACTGGGGCACAACCTTTTTAAAAGGTACCCTTTTGTACTTTGCAGCTACACATTACAGTACCTTTAAAGGTACTGTTTGTAAGTTTTTGACTCCTTCTAAAGCATAAAAATACCATAGTATGTTTGCAGATATTTTAGAAACATGCTAAGTGTTTATCTGAAAAACAGTGCTGAAGTCAGATATTCTGCTTTGAAAATGTGTTTCCCGTGCCGGAACGCTGTCTTTGTTTTGGTCTCTTTTAACCCGCCCACTGCCTGTTTAGCCAGTTATATTTCAGCACCTCGGGTTGCCTTCATGGAATACAGCGTATTTTAGTCATTCAATCAGAAAGGCTCTGAAAGCATGCATCCGTAACCAAAATGCGACCTCCGGTGGACCGTAGCAGACTCTGAAATGAGATGCGAATTCAGGTCCACATAAGGTGGTTATTAATTAGCAAATAATATGAATATTACGAGCATAAACACTAGGTGAGCAGGTTACATTGTAACCGTGTGTCCTAACAACATGCTTCGTGTCAAGATTTGTAGTGATAAGCAGTGGCGGAAAGAGTACTGGAAAATCATACTCGAGTAAAAGTACCATTACTTGCCTAAAAATTTCAAGAGTTCACACTTAGCTGATGATTGGTAATAAAGCTAGTTTGGCATGCTGTCCCGGGAGAGAGCCCTGAGCTCATAAGATCCTCGAGCCCGGGGCTCCCTCCCGTTTGCAGGGCGAGAGGGGAGTTTAAGCTCAGGTAGATCTCGAGAACCCCCCGCCCTCCTGCTGCTTATAAATTGCTATGAGGGTATGCTGCTGGTGGAATTTGGGTATAGTGCTGATTTGTTTAAGTCAATTTACTTATGTGTCATGTTTCGGACTGTTGGAGGAAACCGGAGGACCCGGGGAAAACCCACGCAAGCACGGGGAGAACATGAACTCCGCACAGAAATGTCTACTGGCTGGGTAGAGGCACAAACCAGAGGCATTCTCTAGCCACTGGGCCACCGTGCTGCCCTATAGAGGAAAAGGGGGGAGAGGGGGTGGAAGGGGGGATTCTTCGAGACGAAGATGACTAAGGTAAGATGCTCTGGTTATTTATACTCCGCTGGGAATCGTCTGATTGGTTGATTGTGCATTAGCTTGACTCTGGGCCAGCCGTGTCAATCATAAGCACGCGCTCCTCTCGAAATTAGTTTATTGCTAAACTTCACGTAGTGCAAGTAAAAGTATCCGAGGTAAATATTTCTCAAAGTATGAGTAAAAATTAGACCTTTCAAAAGTACTCAAGAGTAGTGAGTATTACGCTGTAAAAACCTGATGCATTTACATGTCATTTGTGGATGTGTATAAACGTAACGTTCTGTAGTGCGTCTAGTTATTGCCCAGCAGGCACACAATGTCATAAGGCATTAATATTACGTTAGATTTAGGTTGTGATGTCAGGTGACCAAAATTACATGTCTAACCAGTGTCTAAGGATAACTTTATTTTGATGTCCAATAATGACGTCAAATGACGTTGATATTTGGTAGATGTTAGGTTGTGTTGGAAAGTGACCAAAATCAAACGTCGAGCCAACATCTTAAACCAACATCATATTCAGGTATGGCAACCAAAATCCAACGTCTGATAAATGTCATAGTGGTAACATCTACACAACGTCAAGCTGTAACATCATTAGATGTTGATATTTGGTTGGTTTTAGGTTGGACATTGGACATTGCCGTCGGTCTGACGTTAAGTTTTGACGTCAACCTGATTTTCATTTCCAAACAAAATGCAGCGTCCCCATAACGTTAGGTTATAACATCAATCTGTTGTCATGTTAATGTCTTGCTGGGTGTTTTTTTTCCATCAAATTTTTCTTTTATTTTGTATTTTGAACATAGAAAAACAAGTCAAAGACAATCAGCATAAAGCAAAGTGCAAAGATAAACATGTAACAACCAATATACAGGTTGTTAAATAATAGTATTCAAGAGCCCATATTATGGATTTTTGAAAATGACCTTCCATGCAGTGTGTTACACAGCTCTAAGTAAAGTGAAATGTCCAGCTAAGGCTTAAATCTGAAAGTGCAAAGTGTTTAAAACGATTGATTCATATATAAAAGAGTCGACTCATTGTTGTTTAAATGAATCGTTATTAGAACGAGTCTTTAGCCGTTTCGGCTTGACGTCAACGCGAAACATAATAGTTGCGCGCGCAGACCCCGGTAAAATTTGAACTGCCCGGCCCCGCCCACAGACAGGAAGGAAAAGTGGAAGACAACAAGCACTGTATCGCAGTAAGTGTTGTAGCATAACCAGCGGGACAGCAGTGACGTGTGATCTGAGTAATATCTAAGTAAATCTTTATACTGTTTGATGGCAGTATAAAGATTTAGAGAGAAGTTATTGACTGCTTATGTAGTATTGGTTTTCGCATTTTGCTCTTTGTAGATGGTCCCTAAGGACCGGTCTCTCTGCCGCCGGCACAGATGAGTTTAATATGATGCGTCCAGCGCGTAGGAAAGCTCATTTTTAGGAAAATAAGGTTGTAGGTGATTGTATACATTGCGACGGTTGAAAAGAGGTGCTATTTGTGTAGGAACAATGTTTCGGTCATGAGTTATTGATCCGGAAAACACGACTGCTGCTAACTTTTCTAAACTCATCGGCATTCCGGTTAAATCATGACCCGCGGACGCTGTGCTCTGAAGTGCGAGGGAAAAGCTGTGTTATTTTCCCTACCTGGAAACCTCTTTTCCCTACCTGGAGTGGTTGAGGTTTATTTTTGGTAAAATACCTGAGAATTATATCCCCGACACGGTGCTGTGTTCACGTCATTTCTCTGAAGAGAGCTACATCAATCTATACGCTTACAACGCGGGATTTGTTGCACGGTTGTTGTTAAAGGATGGATCAATACCCAGTTTATTTGGACCTGCGTGTTCTTCCAGTCTTGTTGACCGTAACAAGGTAAATATGGATGTAGTTGTCTGTATTGTGTTTGCTCCGTGCAGCATGTAGCGTCGGGCTCCTGACACGGACGTGACGTGGTGACGTGACGTGGTAGCGTCACGGAAAGGAGGTGCTTGGGGAAAAAAGACTCGCTCAGACGATTCATATGGGAGTCGGTGGGAAAATGAGGTAAAAATAAATAGATATTATAAGACATCGAAAGTGTTTTTTAACCTTGCATACATATCATCCTGTTGTTTGGGACTTCAAAAAGTGAAATTTAACCGTTCTCAACCCAACATATGGGCTCTTTAATATACCACCACCCAACTAAGGAGTAAATGACAAAGACATATTAACACCAACAAAAACAATAAAAATAAATGAATATATAAACATATACACATACATACATAAACACAAATACATAAAACAAATTCCAAGTCAATGAAGGCAATAAACCAAATCTACATTTAAGGTTAAGTAAAGGTAGAATTAAGCCAGTAAAAAAATAAATGGTTAAGTCTTGCTGGGTGTTTAAGGCCATTTCGCTCATCTTACAGTAAACATCTGTCATCTTCTCATCACTGACATGCATCTAAACAGTCTCTGGGTCAGCACATGTAAAGATTTTGGGCATCTTCTTGGACACTTTTAATGCTTCCAAACAGTTTACTGCAATTATAAATCTCCCATGTCTTGAGGTAGTTCATTATGATGTAATTTACCTACTGTGTGATTTGATTGCACAGGAATCACAGGACTGATTTTTCTAATCCTGCATAGACAAGAGAAAATAAAGTAGTGACGGAAAGAAGGAAAGTAGTGGAGTAAAAGTACAGATACAGCACTAAAAATGTACTTAAGGCAAAGTAAAAGTCCACATTTTTAAAACTATTTAGTGAATTACAATTCCTGAGGAAAACTACTCAAGTAGTTTGAGTATTTGTGATTAGTTACTTTACACCGCTGGTTATCCCTAATATTGACATAAGCACCACTCTGATCAGATATTATACTGCACTTTTATAACCTTAGGTGACTGAGTGCATCAGGGCCTTCATGATGATTTTGTTAGGTGTGATCTGGTTATATAAGCAAAAAAAATAGTGAAATTGCATCTGTTCCTTTTTGTGGATTAATGCACCAAAGAGCATATGAGGAGATTATGATGCTTCAGGGTGGGTGTGATCTGGTCATACTCTCAACTCAGCTGTTAATTGTTAGTTGGATATCCAGTAAATGGTGCGGTTTATCCGGGCACCACACAGTAAGTAGTGTGTTAGAGCTAAAGGCAGTGCACCTGCCACAGCTCTGACATGTAGAGCACACATGCAGACACCTTGGGTCTGAAGCCCCCTGGAGGCCTTACACAAACCTTACCCGGAGCAGGAGTGATTGGTGGGGCAGCAGGTTCACAGACCCGCGTCCCGCTGAGCTTTAGACATTTCACACACAGCGCTGATGGCACTGCTGATCCGGCTTTCACTCGTCCCTCGAGCTGAAATGACCTCGCTGCCCTACAACACCAAACTGCAATCCTGCCGGAAAAGTGGGGAGGTCGAGCCGAGGGCTACAGGGCTTGTGGGAATTGAGGAGTTGCTAGATGTGCTTAAGAATGTGATTTTATTTATTTATTTATTTTTAGTTAACAAAACTGAACAGGCTGGGCTTGGAGTACTTTACATGTGCACACCGAATAACCTGGTGTAAGATTTACTTATTGCAGTGTTTTGATATAGATATTGCTAGTAAGTACTTACCTGCACCTTTTCCGTGATGTAATGTGAGTGTATGTATGTGTCTGTGTAAACGAGTCTGTCCGATCATTTCGTTTGCTGCACTACTTGACTACCCTGTTTCTTAATTAAGTTTTAGGAACAGCAGCTAATAACTTGACTTCTAGTTGATCATTTGGTATCAGAAGTGGCTTATATGAAAGGCGAAGACCTCTTGATTACGCTTATTTGACCAAAATAAAATATGATCAGGCCTTGATTTTTAATGATTTAACTAGGACAGTAAGGTCTGACTTTGCTTAGATAAAAGTCTCGTCACTTAACAAAAATAATGTCCAGTATAGAATATAAAGTCATGCTGCAGTGGAAAAAGAATGAATATTGTGTATGACTCCCATGAGCTTGGAGGACTGCATCCACACATCTCTACAATGACTTGAATAACTCATTAATAAAGTCATCTGGAATGGCAAAGAAAACTGTTCTTGCAGGACTCCCAGAGTTTATCAAGATTCTTTGGATTCATCTTTGATGCCTCCTTCTTCACCTTACCCCAGACATGCTCAATATAGTTCATGTCTGGTGACCGGGCTGGCCAATCCTGGAGCACCTTGACCTTCTTTTCTTTCAGGAAGTTTGATGTGGAGGCTGAATTCTGGGAAGGAGCGCTATCCTGATGAAGAATTAGCCCTCTCCTGTGGTTTGTAATGTAATGGGCAGCACAAATGTCTTGATACCACAGGCTGTTGATGTTGCCATCCACTCTGCAGAGCTCTCGCACGCCTCCATACTGAATGTAACCCCAAACTATGATTTTTCCTTCAGCAAACTGTCCCATAAACTTACTATAGTAATTAAAATGAATTATGCATAACTACATGTAACTAAACTCCTCACATTAGAACTCGTATTCTAACCCCAACAATAGTAAGTACATGCGAATAATTAACATCACTCAGTGGATAAATGAATAGTTACACATCAACTCCCCATCACTCTCTGTCTCTTTTCAGATAGGATGGTGGGCAAAACTAAAGGATACCACGGGCCAACTTTAGCCCTACTTTGGGCACCTAGAGTCTGCTCTAGAGTGTGTATGTGAAGTTCCAGCTCAAAATACCCCACAAATTTTAAAAGTTTTAAAACTCTTTGAAACTGACCCTTTTAGGCTTTGATCTGCTTTAAATTCAAATGAGATTGTGCTCTTTTCAGAAGAGGGCGGAGCTACATATGCCTCTATGTCAGTACAGTGGCAGATTCAAAAATAATACTAACGTCCTATGCTAATGAGGGAGAGATGGTCACTAGTGGGCGGGGCTTTGCCATTCTGATGACACGTGCACATGCAGAATGTCAATCAAAGTGTTCCTACAGACATTTATTTAGTCAATGTGATAATAACAAATAAAATTAAAACATTTCCACCATTAGAAGCTGGTTATATTCACATATTGTGCCACAACTGTGTTTAAACCCCTTACAAAAGTGATTTTTGCATAATAGGTACCCTTTAAATCAGCCTTTGAAAACATTGCATCAGAACTTTACACATTACAAAACATAAACCGCAAAGAGACCACGTAATAATCATTCGTAAAGCATATTTATGTACTTTATGCCATGTACACATCATCAGAGTAATAGAACATAACGAGGCTTGCGTGTAATTATGCATGCGCAGAATGAGATAATTATGTCTGCTGTGAAGATGCTGACGCTCTTGATATGCTCTGAATCTGGCTGCAGATTGGTGATTAGTGTAATTAATTTCCTTGAAATACATCTATTCCCTGCCAACAAATAGAGCCGATGCCATAAAGAATTAACTGCCCTGTGAATCATAAACCTCAGCTCAGGCTTCTGGGCTTCTCAAGCACTCTTAATAGGGCGCAAGGGAGCTTTCTGACCTTGAGTGTTAACATGAATATTCTTTAGGGTTTCTGCGTCAACACTCCAGCCGTTAAGTGCTTTTTTTTGGCCATCACAGAAGCGCTTAAGAGCGAGCGGGTGCATTATATATAATACCTCTGATGGTACTAAGGTTTTTATGTGGGTTATATTTCCCTATAGTCATCTCATTGCTGTATCTGTGGGGAAAAGACACACTCGGAACGAGATGATGGTAATACAACACTTTTTATTACACCAGAAACACAAATAAATAAATAAATAAATAAAAATGTTCTGGTTTATTGGTTCACTTCACATATTTAATATTCAGCATATTTCACAAAAGAATAAGGCTTTCTAATGATAAAGTTAAACTAGATGTAATATTAACTAAACTGTAACAAGTTAAAGGGTCGGTTTGTGCAAACAATTAGGTTGGTCACCTTCGTATCATTCCAAAGATTGTCATAATTTGTTTAATATTAATTTTCAAAAAGGTCAGAGAGGTTTGAAACCTTCAAGCTAAAACAAAAAACAAAAAATAACCATAAAAATATTATAAATTAATTCATATAAAGCCATTTACTGCTCCGGTTTCCCCCACAAGTCCAAAGACATGTGGTAAAGGTGAATTGGGTAGGCTAAATTGTCCATAGTGTATGAGTGTGAATGAGTGTGTATGGATGTTTCCCAGAGATGGGTTGCAGCTGGAAGGGCATCCGCTGCGTAAAACAAATGCTGGATAAGTTGGCAATTCATTCCGCTGTGGCGACCCCAGATTAATAAAGGGACTACGCTGACAAGACAATGAATGAATGAATAAAGCCATTTAATCTGGGGTCGCCACAGCAGAATGAACCGCCAACTTATCCAGCATATGTTTTACGCAGCGGATGCCCTTCCCGCTGCAACCCATCTCCGGGAAACATCCATACACACTCATTCACACACATACAATACAGACAATTTAGCCTACCCAATTCACCTATACCACATGTCTTTGGACTTATGGGGGAAAGCGGAGCACCCGGAGGAAACCCACGCGAACACAGGGAGAACATGCAAACTCCGCACAGAAATGCCAACATACTCAGCTGAGGCTCGAACCAGCGACCTTCTTGCTGTAAGCGATCGTGCTACCCACTACGCCACCATGGCACTGCTGAACATCGTAACACTGCTAAATAGATTTTAAAAAAAATCCCACACATTATTATTTTTTGGGTACTGTCTCTTTAAAAGGTCCCGCATCAATATCCTGACATCTTCCGAATCTCTTTTCAATGGGCTATATGCACATGGACTTTTAATTTTCAGCGGCTTTTGGTGACCTCTCTTTCCATTATAAAATGTCACGTTTAAGATCTGATTTCTTTAAAAATCCGTGATCTTTACTGCCTGTTAGATATACGATGTGAAGTGGGTCTCAGATCGGACAAGAAGCACGGCATTAAATTTCCTTCCCCCCCGCCATGTCTTTAAAACATGACAGTTTATTTCACCTATTAAATTTTGTATTTTAAATGGAATTTCTGCGCTAGCCTGTTGCTACTGACGACGCTAGCGGTTACAGTGGTATTTTCATCTCGTTTTACACTTGAACAGGTAAATGAATGCTTAAGTCTATTTAACTGAATGTATTGTAATTACATTACAACATCAATGCTGTAAAAACAACCTTGTGAAACTGAAAATAGTTACATTAAGCTTTAAGTGGAAGTTTATTGTCAGCTTTAAAACTCTAGCTGTGCATAAGTTGAACTATTAGCCAATCACATCAGAGCTCATTTGCACTTAGTTTACAATTACACTAGTCAAAACACATTAAAAAGCCATGAGCTAATTTAAAAAGTAAACTGGCTTGAAACTGTTAAGTTGGCTTAAATTAAGTTTGCTTTGTATTAATTAAGCTATTATTAATTAGCTTAAATTTCAAGGCAACAGGTTGACTCATTTTATTTTAAGTAAAGTCAACTAATTGATTTAAAAGCAACGAGTTTAGTCAGTTTTTTAAAGTAAAATCAACT
>CAIGQQ010004828.1:2620120-2643757 GCA_903798035.1 Danio albolineatus | reverse complement strand
TCTTATCGTTCAGAAGGCTCTACTCTGCTCTGATTGGTCAGATGGCTTTACTCTGCTCTGATTGGTCAAATGGATTGACTCTTATACTCTTATCGGTCAGAAGGCTCTGTTCTGATTGGTCAGATGGCTCTACTCTGCTCTGATTGGTGAGATGACTGTACTTTGCTCTGTTTGGTCAGATGGCTCTACTCTGTCCTGATTGATCAGATCGCCCTACTCTTCATTGATTGCTCAGATTACTCTGCTCTGCTCTGATTGGTCAGATGACAATACTCTGCGTTGATTGATTAGATGGTGGTACTCTTCATTGATTGGTCAGATGACTCTATTCTACTCTACCCTACTCTGATTGGTCGGATGCCTCTGCTCTGCTTCAATTGTTCAGATAACTCTGCTCTGATTGGTCAGATGACACTGCAATACTCTGATTGGTCAGACGCCTCTGCTCTGCTTGGTCAGATGCCTCTACTCTGTCCTGATTGATCACATGGTCCTACTCTTCGTTGATTGGTCAGATGCCTCTACTCTAATTGGTCGGATGCCTCTGCTCTGCTTTAATTGGTGAGATGACTCTACTGTGCGCTGATTGGTCAGATGGCTCTACTCTTAATTGATTGGTCGGATGGCTATACTCTACTCTGATTGGTCAGACACCTCTACTCTGCTGTTTGGTCATATGGCTCTGCTGTACCCTGATTGATCAGATTGCCCTACCCTTCGTTGACTGGTCAGATGGTTCTACTCTACTCTACACTACTCTACTCTACTCTACTCTACTCTACTCTACTCTACTCTACACTACTCTAGTTAGTCGGATGCCTCTGCTCTGCTTTAATTGGTCAGATAACTCTTCTGTGCCCTGATTGGTCAGATGGCTCTACTCTTAAATGATTGGTCAGATGGCCATACTCTTCATTGACTGGTGAGATATCCTTATCTCTGGTGAGTGGTCACCTCTTTTACCTCACTTGTAAACAATGATGTTACAAACTGTAACAATGGCTTCAGTTTTCCTCTTCTTTGGAACATCATGCAAAGTGGATCTGCTTTACTCGTCAACAACACAAAATAAACTCTTCCCATCTCAAATGCAACTGCAGTTTGCGTTTGAGGGTCAAAGTAAATATCATTTGGAGCTGCCAATGTAAACCATAGACTGGCATTATGCAAATATTCTTGGATGTAAGTCTGCAATTGCTGACGACTCATTTTAGACATTCCACAGTCACTTCTTTTTGTCTTGAAGACTTTGTAGACATTTAAATTCACAAACACTGGAAAACACAAAACCTAAAATACCTCATGGGACACTTTAATGCCTGTTTTGCCTACAAACAAGTCACATTAAGCAAGATAAATGAGTTGCAAATGCTGTTTTTTATTGAGTTTCACAGTACGAATGCATTTAATTTAGCTTGCATTGGGAACAATGTGCTCTGTGTTTGCAGATGTCACCGTTTCAGACGTCCTGAAAGACGATTCTGGTGTTTTGTGCTTTCTCACTCGTTCTGTGGCGTGAAAGAGATCATCTGTTTCAGTAGCTGTCTTGTTTTTCCTGTCAGTGTGTCTGTCTCTGGTATCAGGGTTTGGTCTGTGCACAGTTTTGCCGTGTTCAGCACAGACAGAAGGAAACTCGACCACATCTGCTTTGAAACCCATGCCAATGAAAAACGGGCAGCGGTGGGAAGAGTACTGAAAATCATACTCAAGTCATACCATCACTAACCAAAAAATGTAGCATTTTCCCAAAATATGTGTCAAAATAAGGTTTGTCTCTAAAAGTCATTTCATTTGCTGAAACACAAAGAAAGTTGTGGCCAAATTAATCCTCAAAATCACCCCTGAGTGGATAAAAACATCCTCAACAGTGCACAAGGGTTAAGTATTTGTAATTTGACACTTTACACCACTGTAAACAGCACTTCCTATGGATGAAATCAGTTTGCTACATTTTTTCCTTTTTTTTTTCTTTTTTTTGTGCTTCGTTTCTAACGGTTGATTCTTGAATTTGAGGCTTTTAAGTTTTTTTTCTCTCTTTTGTGGTTTAACCTGTTACCCAGCACTCAGTTTTGGGGATTTACACCTACCTAACTTTAAATAGTAACAGTTACTGACTCCAGTATGCTACAAACACAAACTAGGTATCATTGGAAAGAAGACACTTTGGGCTTTACTCTGCTAAAATGGGAATAAATATAAAAAGAATATAAAAAGTTATACGTTATGAAGTCATGAGAAAAAAAAATATATTGTGTTCAATATTTGTTTTTTCATATACAAACACAGGAAAATATTAACGTAATGTCCTAGAAAAAAAATATGAGTTGAAAGCCAAGTGTCTCAAGAGTTTATATTTCAAATTTGATTAAGATTTCTTGGTGTTTTTGCTTGTTTTTGTTTTGTATCTTTTATTTTTTGAGGCTCTCTAGATTTAGTCCACCCGCAACATCACTAGCGTACCATTAAAGTTTTTTTTTAGTCCACCCACAACTAGGCATGGGACGATAAGCGTTTTCAAGGTATACCGCTGTTTGGAAAAGTCAAGGTTTTAAAACCGCCAAAATTTTCTGTAATACAGAAATTTATTCAGCCTGACATGTTTACTGTCCCAAAATATTATAAATGTTGCTCAAAATAAAATATATTGTGTTCAAAGGGGAGCAAAGTTGTAGTTTTTTACCCAGACATTTAAAAAAATATATACTTTAGAGCAGTAAACACAATACTGTGACACCGTGAAACCGTGATATTTTTATCCAAGGTTATCACATCGTAAGAATCTTATACCGGCCCATGCCTGCCTACAACACCGCAAGCATACCATTAAAGTTTTGTAATTTGTAAGTTTTGTATTTGTATTTTTGTACGTTTAGTAATTTATTACTTTACGCCTCTGTAAACGGGCCTTTATATTGATGAAATGATCACTTTTGGTTCCTTCATTTCTTTGTTTCTATAGTGTAATATTTGAACTGGAAGCTTTTGAGGTCTTTTTCTCTCCCTGTAGTTAAAAGCAGAAATAGGTGTTTTTGCTTGTTTGTCTTGTTTCGTCTTTTCTTTTTGAGGTCTCTGGATTTTGTCTACCCACAACACCACAGGCGCACCATTTAAGTTTTGTAATTTGTAAGTTTTTGTATTTGTAAGTTTTGTTTTGTATAAATGTTGAAAGTTTAGTAATTTATTACTTTACACCTCTGTAAACAGGCCTTTATATTGATGAATCAGTTTTGCTTCTTTCATTGCTTCATTTCTTTTAAGAGTTCACACTTAGCTGATGATTGATAATAAAGCTTGTATGGCATGCTGTCCCGGGAGAGAGCCCTGAGCTTATGAGATCCTCGAGCCCGGGGCTCCCTCCCGTTTGCAGGGCGAGAGGAGAGTTTGAGCTCAGGTAGATCTCGATGAACTCCCCCTCGGCTTATTTACAGCTAGTGACGGAACTGAGGTGAGGTGTACTCGCTAAGAGCTTGACTGTGGTTTTAATTTGTGTGTTCAATTTACTTAGGGTGCGTGTTATTTGGACTGTGGGAGGAAACCGGAGAACCCGGGGAAAACCCACGCGAGCACGGGGAGAACAAGTGAAACTCCGCACAGAAATGTTGGGGGGGTTTATTTATAGAGAGTTAGGAATAATCTGATTGGATAATCGATCATGAGCTGACGCTGGAACAGCTGAGAACAATCATAAGCACGTGATCCTCTCGAAATTTGTTAATAAATAAACTTCACATAGTGTAATATCTGAACTGGAAGCTTTTAAGGTCTTTTTTTTGCTCTCTTTGCGGTTGAAGTCTTGGTGTTTTTGCTTGTGTTTATTTTGTATCGTCTTTTATTTTTGAGGTCTCTAGATTTAGTCCACCCACAACACCACTAGCGTACCATTAAAGTTTTGTAATTTGGAAGTTTTTTATTTGTATTTTTGTACGTTTTGTAATGTATTACTTAACACCTCTGTAAACGGGGCTTTATTTTGATGAAATAATCAGTTTTAGTTGTTTCAGTGCTTTATTTCTATAGTGTAATAGTTGAACTGGAAGCTTTTAGAGTCTTTTTTTTCCCTCTTTGCGGTTGAAGGCTGAAATCTTGGGGGTTTTGCTTGTGTTTGTTTTGTATCGTCTTTTTATTTTTGAGGTCTCTAGATTTAGTCCACCCACAACACTGCTAGCATACCATTAAAGTTTTGTAATTTGTAAGTTTTTGTATTTGTAATTTTGTTTTGTATAAATGTTGTACGTCTTGTCATTTATTACTTTGCTTTATAAACAGGCCGCTCATATTGGTGAAATAATCAGTTTTGGTTCTTTCATTGCTTCATTTCTATAGTGTAATATTTGAACTGAAGCTTTTATGGTCTTTTACTCTTTTCCTGGTTGAAGGCAGAAATCTTGGTGTTTTTGCTTTGTTTGTTTTGTATATTCTTTTTTTTTTTTGAGGTCTCTAGATTTATTCCACCCACAACACCGCTAGAGTACGTTACAGTTTTGTAATTTGTAAGTTTTTGCATTTGTGAGTTTTGTTTTGTATAAATGTTGTACGTCTTGTCATTTATTACTTTGCTTTATAAACAGGCCTTTCATATTGGTGAAATAATCATTTTTGGCTCTTTCATTGCTTAATTTCTATAGTTTAATATCTGAACTGAAGCTTTTAAGGTCTTTTTTTCTCTCTTTGTGGTTGAAGGCAGAAATCTTGGTCTTTTAACTTGTGTTTGTTTTGTATCGTCTTTTATTTTTGAGATCTATAGATTTTGTCTACCCACAACACCGCTAGCATGCCGTTACAGTTTTGTAATTTGTAACTTTTTTGTTTGTATTTTTGTAAGTTTAGTCATTTATTACTTTACGCCTCTGTAAACAGGCCTTTATATTGATGAAATAATCAGTTTTGCTTCTTTCAATGCTTTATTTCTATAGTGTAATAGTTGAACTGGAAGCTTTTAAGGTCTTTTTTTCTCTCTTTGCGGTTGAAGGCTGAAATCTTGGGGTTTTTGCTTGTGTTTGTTTTGTATCTTTTATTTTTGAGGTCTCTAGATTTAGTCCACCCACAACACCGCTAGCGTACCATCAAAGTTTTGTAATTTGTACGTTTTTGATTTGTAAGTTTTGTTTTGTATAAATGTTGAAAGTTTAGTCATTTATTACTTTAAACTTCTGTAAACGGGCCTTTATATTGATGAAATAATCAGTTTTGGTTCTTTCAGCGCTTCATTTTTATAGTGTAATATTTGAACTGGAAGCTTTTAAGGTGTTTTTTTTTCTCTTTGCGGTTGAAGGCTGAAATCTTGGTGTTTTTGCTTGTGTTTGTTTTGTATCGTCTTTTATTTTTTTAGTTCTCTTGATTTAGTCCACCCACAACACCGCTAGAGTACTATTAAAGTTTTGTAATTTGTACGTTTTTGATTTGTATTTTTGAAGGCTTAGTAACTTATTACTTTACACCTCTGTAAACGGGCCTTTATATTAATGAATTAATCAGTTTTGGTTCTTTCAGTGCTTCATTTCTGTAGTGTAATATCTGAACTGGAAGCTTTTAGGGTCTTTTTATCTCTTTTTGTGGTTGAAGGCAGAAATCTTGGTCTTTTAACTTGTGTTTGTTTTGTATCGTCTTTTATTTTTGAGGTCTCTAGATTTAGTCCACACACAACACCACTAGCGTGCCGTTACAGTTTTGTAATTTGTACGTTTTAATTTGTATTTTTGTAAGTTTAGTTATTTATTACTTTACGCCTCTGTAAACGGGCCTTTATATTGATGAAATAATCACTTTTGCTTCTTTCATAGCTTAATTTCTATAGTGTAATATTTGAACTGGAGGCTTTTTTAAGGTCTTTTTTTCTCTCTTTGTGGTTGAAGGCAGAAATCTTGGTGTTTCTGCTTGTGTTTGTTTTGTATCTTTTATTCTTGAGGTCTCCTGATTTAGCCCACCCACAACACCGCTAGCGTGCCGTTTCAGTTTTGTAATTTGTACGTTTTTGTATTTGTAAGTTTTGTTTTCTATAAATGTTGTACTACTTGTCGTTTGTTACTTTGCAATAACCTTGTAAACAGGCCGCTCATATTGGTGAAATAATCAATGCGGTGCCACGGTGGCGCAGTGGGTAGCACAATCACCTAAAAGCAAGAAGGTCACTGGTTCGAAGCTCAGCTGGGTCAGTTGGCATTTCTGTGTGGAGTTTGCATGTTCTCCCAGTGTTGATGTGGGTTTCCTCTGGGTGCTCCGGTTTCTCCCACGTCCAAAGACGTGGTATAGGTGAATTGGGTAGGCTAAATTGTCCGTAGTGTATGTGTGTGAATGAGTGTGTATGAATGTTTCCCATGGGTTGCAGCTGGAAGGGCATCCGCTGCGTAAAACACATGCTGGATAAGTTGGCGGTTCATTCCGCTGTGGCGATCCCAGATTAATAAAGGGACTAAACTGAAAAGAAAATGAATTAATAAATGTTCTTTCAATGCCTCATTTATATAGGCTGATATTTGAACTGGAAGCTTTTTAAGGTGTTTTTTTCTCTCTTTGTGGTTGAAGGCAGAAATCTTGGGGTTTTTGCTTGTGTTTGTTTTGTATCGTCTTTTATTTTTGAGGTCTCTAGATTTAGTCCACCCACAACATCACTAGCGTACCATTAAAGTTTAACCACTTAGCGAAGATCAAACAAAGATTGGCTTTTTTCCCTGCTTGTGTGCCCTGGGCTTTGTCTGATTCAGCATTGATCTCATACTGTGAATCTGGCCTTCTCTAACGAAACGCACGTTGAGCATTTTTATTAGAAAATGAGAAATGAGAGGAAACTGGCTGACAAGGATGTTATTAAGCTGCTCTTTAGGAAGCAGCCATCAGAAAAGCCCTGGACTCTCTGCTAAACCCAGCAGACAGTAAGTCTGAGGCCTCATCTGTGGTTTGCATGAGCTGATTTTGTGTGTGTTTGTGGGAATTCGCTAAAGCTGAAAGCTAATATTGCTGCACAGAAGAGGAAGATTCTCTCAGTATCAAAGTCAGCTCTCCACACCCGTTAGCTTTTCAACATCTTCTCTGTTTGCTCTCCACCTCAAGAACACAAATCACACATGAGAGATCACACATGAATATGAACGTTTAAAGAAAAAGGAAAATGTCTACATTAAGTTAATAGTTTGAGACATTGTTATCAACGTAAAAAAGTCTAAATGTTTAACTTTTATTATGTGGCAGATGAGTTTTCTTTGAATAAATTAGATATATGTACGTAATGTATATCAAATATGTGTGCTGTGTATATTTATAGTATATATTAAACAATTATTTTTATTATTTCATGACTTTCTTTTTAAATTTATGAATAATGATGACAATGTTGATTATGATAATCATAGTTATTATTTAAAATAATATTAATAAAATACTTATTTAAATAAATTATTCAGATTTAAATACTTAAATTTATTAGTATAAAATAATCATAAAATAAACGTTATTTTATATTAATGTTTCCCTAAAATCATATAATGTATTATGAATAACATCATTACTGTGCACGTTATAATAATATTATAATACTGTGATTATTATGATAGTTATTAATAATAATAATGCTCATAATGCTCACGATGCTAATAATAATAATAATAATAATAATAATAATAATAAAATAATAATAATAATAATAATTATTATTATTATTATTACTTATTTTTCAGACAATATTAAAAGTAGCATGTTATTCAAATATATGCATATTAACAGTAAGTTGCAAAATTGTTTTTAAAAATAATAATAATAATAATAATAATAATAATAAAAGCAATAATAATATATATTAAAAATTGATGAATGGTCTTATATATTCCATTTCTATTTTGTATTTTAGATATATGCACTATGTAAATTTATATATATATTAAGCTTACATTCCTTTGTTTACTTTCATTATTTCTTGATTGAATTTCTTTATTTAATAATAATAATAATGATAATGGTAGTTATCGCCATAGTTAACGCCAACTGACCCAGCCGAGGCTCGAACCTTCTTGCTGTGAGGCGACAGCACTACCTACTGCGCCACTGCGTCCCCCTGTGGTGGTTATTAATAAATAATAATTTTTTAAAATAAGTCATTATTTATATATATATTATTTAGATTTTTTAAAAATTATACATTTTATTATTATAGTATATTTATATTAATGGGCGCCACGATGGCGTAGTGAGTAGCACGTTCGCCTCACAGCAAGAAGGTCGCTGGTTCGAGCCTCAGCTGGGTCAGTTGGCATTTCTGTGTGGAGTTTGCATGTTCTCCTCGTGGTTGCGTGGGGTTCCTCCGGGTGCTCTGGTTTCCCCCACAAGTCCAAAGATATGTGGTATACTGTAGGTGAATTGGGTAAGGCTAAATTGTCCGTAGTGTATGTGTGAATGAGTGTGTATGGATGTTTCCCAGAGATGGGTTGCAGCTGGAAGGGCATCCGCTGCGTAAAACAAATGCTGGACAAGTTGGCGGTTCATTCCACTGTGGCGACCCTGGATTAATAAAGGGACTAAGACGAAAAGAAAATGAACGAATGAATTAATCATTTCTGTGCACGTTATAATAATATTATAATATTGTGATTATTGTGATAGTTATTAATAATAATGCTAATAATAATATAATAATAATAATAATATTAATAATAATATAGTATTATTTTATTATTATTATTATTATTATGGCTTCATTTATTTGTCAGACACTATTAACAGTAGCATGTTATTCAAATATATGCACATTAACAGTAAGTTGCAGTATTGTCTTTAGTAGTAATAATAATAATAATAATAATAATAATAATAATAATAATAATAATAACAATAATAATATAATGAAAATATGAAGAATGGTGTGTTATATATTCCATTTCTATTTTGTATATCAGATATATGCACTATGTATATTTATAAATATTAAACATACATTCCCTTGTTTACTCTTATTTCTTGACTTTCTTTCTTTATTTAATAATAATAATTAAATTAATAATAACAATAATAATGATGATAATAATAATGACAGTTATTTATAAATAATAATTATTATTAAATAATTAATTATTTATATACATTATTTAGATTTAAAAAAAATGTTATTATAATATATTAATATTAATACTATATGTATCCCTAACATCATATAGTGTATTACTATTTTTATACAACAAAAATAATCATCATGGGTGGCGCAGTGGGTAGCACAGTCGCCTCACAGCAAGAAAGTAGCTGGTTCAAGCCCTGGCTGGGTCAGTTGGCATTTCTGTGTGGAGTTTGCATGTTCTTGCGTGTTCGTGTGGGTTTCCTCCGTGCGCTCCGGTTTCCCCCACAAGTCCAAACACATGCGCTATAGGTGAATTGAATAAGCTAAATTGGCCGTAGTGTATGTGTGTGAATGCAAGTGTGTGTGTGTGGGTGTTTCCCAGTCATGGGTTGCAGCTGGAAGGGTATCCACTGCGTAAAACATATGCTGGATAAGTTGGCGGTTCATTCCGCTGTGGCGACCCCGGATTAATAAAGGGACTAAGCTGACAAGAAAATGAATGAATGAATAATAATCATCATCACTATTGTGCATGTTATATTAATATTATAATAGTGTGTTTATTATGAAACTTTATAATAATAATTATTATTATTATTATTATTATTATTATTATTAAGTTATATATAGTATATTTTATAGTCAAATATAATATATATTACACATAACTTTTAGAGTATATATATATATACTGTATATATAGTAGTATTATTATGACACTGTTATTGAAAGTGGCATATTATTCAAAGATATGTCAAATAAAAACATATTATATAACATATTTTAACATATTTTATAATATAAAAACATGATGAATGGTCTGAATTATATATTGCATTCATGTTTTGCTCTATAGTGGTGTCCAGGTGTTGCTGAGAATCCCTTGCAAAAAAAGGTGTCTTTGTTCCTGAACACATCTGCGGCTCTAAGGAGCATTTTATGATTCGTCCTCTGGATGAGAAATTGCACTGGAGCAGGGAAATAAAAAAGGCTATTGGAGATTGAGGGAACAGCTATGAAATGAGAGAAGAGGTAGATTAGAGAGGGATGGAGAGAGCGGACAGAGAGGAAGATGAATGGAGCGCAGCGGGGTAATTGAGATATCAATCTGCCCAGCGGTGCTGCTCATATTGAGGATGGGATTGGGATACGAACACACTCATTAAATAAGCAGAGACCCAGCAGAGCTCTTACCAAAGACAAAGAGACACTTACCTGACTGCGCTTTCATTCACACGGCCTCTGTCTGCAGATTATACACTCAGCAATGCAAGTAGTTGTGTTAAGATCATCATACAGTTGAAGTCTGAATTATCTGAAGTCTGAATTTTCCCCCCAATTTCTGTTTAACGGAGAGCAGATTTTTTTCAACACACTTCTAAACATAATAGTTTTAATAACTCATTTCTAATAACTGATTTTCTTTATCTTTGCCATGATGACAGTACATAATATTTGACTAAATATTTAACAAGACACTTCTATACAGCTTAAAGTGACATTTAAAGTCAGCATGAACTGGAAGCTGCAATTGTTTTTTTTTTTTGTATTGTGACACATTTCCTAGACTAACGGAGTATTAGGGTGCTTTCACACTTGGTTCAATTGCCTGGACCGTACCCAAGTTCAGTTGTCCCCCCTTGCCTCCTTCTCTGTTTGTTTGTGTTCACACTGTCAGTTTTCCTTCTGAACCCCAGTACGCTTGCGTCATCAAGCCGCTGTTTTGTGTACGGCTGTTGCCAGGTGACGGACACGAAAGCAAAGCGGCAAAATGGACAGACGTCCGCACATCGCGGTCGTTTCGCTTTTACTGAACCTTTTGGTTTTGGACATACAGAAAGCCGCAGAAATAATATAAACGTTCAGAACACCACGCGATGTCTGCAGAAGCTGTTGTTGGCGTAGATAATCAGACATTATCACTGTTTGTACTGGGTCAGTCCCGCTTGTTGTCAAAGACATACACAGACACACACACGAATGAACGTTATGAAAACTAAAGTTTGTTGTACAGTTGGCGGTTCACTTCCGGGTTTTGGTACGATTGCATTCAAGTGAACCGCACCAGAGTACACATGAACCGTACCCCAGACCACCTCTTTCAGACGGACCCTGGTATGGTTCACGGGTGCGCACCCGAATTCAGAAGACGTGTTCACACTAGCTAAACGTACCGTACTATGACGTCAAACGAACAAAGGTGCGGACCAAAAGTGCTAGTGTGAAAGCACCCTTAAAGAGCACCTGTTTTACCCCTTTTTGAGATTTAAGATAAGTCGTTTGTGTCTCCAGAATGTGTCTGTAAAGTTTCATCTCAAAAGTACCCATCACATTACTTGCTATCTATTTGTTATACCTTTCAGAATGTTGAGGTTTTCTGCTTTGAACACTATGTAGCTGTTTTTGTGTCCTGTGCCTTTAATTCTGGTTCTCTTTGCCCACCATTCCCACATACCTGTCTGATCGAAACAGATCTTTTAATCCCGGTTGCTTTGCGCACATCCTATCTTGTTTATATGATTATACACGTTACTACGGAGAGATGTTAATACGCGGCTGTCAATCAATTCAGTAGGCAGGAAAACCACAATCCTTCGGCTTTAGGGGGTTTAATAATTCTGATATATATATATATACACACACACAGTTGAAGTCAGAATTATCAGAATCAGAAAGAGCTTTATTGCCAGGTATGTTCACACATACGAGGAATTTGTTTTCGTGACAGAGCTTCTACAGTGCAACAGAATTACAGAGACAGGACAAAAAACAGATAATAAATATATTCAAAAAACAGAAGTGTTAAATGCAAATTTATTAGCATTAGCATAACGCATTATTAGCCCCCATTTGATTAGCATATTGCATTATTAGCCCCCATTTGATTTTTTTCCCAAATGATGTTTAACAAAGCAAGGAAATTTTCACACTATGTCTGATAATATTTTTCTTCTGGAGAAAGTCTAATTTGTTTTATTTCGGCTAGAATAAAAGCAGTTTTTTAATTTTTTAAAAGACCATTTTAAGGTCAAAATTATTAGCCTCTTTAAGCTAATTTTTTTTTTTTTTGATAGTCTACAGAACATCATTTTACAATAACTTTTCTAATTACCCTAACCTGCCTAGTCAACCTAATTAATATAGTTAAGCCTTTAAATGTCACTTTAAGCTGAATAGAAGTGTCCTGAAAAATATCAAGTAAAATATTATTGACTGTCATCATGGCAAAAATAAATTAAACTAGTTATTAGAAATGAATTATTAAAACTATTATGTTTAGAAATGTGTTGAAAAAAAAATCTTCTCTCCGTTAAACAGAAATTAGGCAGGAAAAAATAAGCAGGGGAGCTAATAATTCTGACTTCAACTGTGTGTATGTGTGTGTGTGTGTATATATATATATATATATATATATATATGAATTTGCATTTGAACTTTTAAATTTTTAAACTTTTAAATTTTGAACTTTTAAAAAGCCAATCTAAATAAACTGAATTTATGAAAACCACCAAAAGGCTCTGCTTTTAGTCATTTCTGTTAATCAGGGGTTGCTGTTGGTTTTTTTATTTTATTGTTATTATTTTTTTTGCTTTTTTTTTGCATTTTGCTTTTTTTTTTTTTTTGCATTGTTCTGCACAACATAAAAATATGATATCTGAAAATTACTTGGTATCTGTTCTTGCAAAAATTATTATTGTTCGCACCAAATATATTTAAATCCTCCAAGAACTTCATGAATAATCTCTATGCCATGTAAAACAGATTTGTAGAATAAAATGAAAGACTTATGAAAATCAGCTGAAAATTTAACAGATGTGTTTAACTTGTTTAGAGTAAGCGAGGAATCATGCGTTTGTGTGATTTTTATCTTTCTTGTTCCTGCTGATTAAAGGATCAAATACTATGAGTGGTTGCATTAGGAAAAATGCTCCATAATGCACATATTTTGTCAGAATATTCTGGAATCAGCGGCCCGAAGATTTAAAGAAACAAGTACTGTATTACATTCAGCAAATACGATGCAGGATGGTGTTATCATTTTAACTAGCATGCTATTTGCTCTTACAGCATGTGAGATGATTTAGCACTGGAATATCTTCTTCTAGAGATGGTGTTAGATTGAATTCCCTTTTATATGCTCCCAGTCTCCTATATCGAATGCTAAAAGGTGTTTTTTGTGTGTGTGGCAGCTTGTTTTCAGCTGTCCTGAAACACTCCAGTGTTGATGGAGACTCTGAGCTGAATCAGTGCTTATTGACGGGGCTGAAAGCAGTGAAAACCTGACACTTGGGCGCGCAGCCTTAAATTGGCCTCATGGGGAGGGAGGAGAAGGGCTGGACGACATCGACTGGAAAATCAATCTATTTCATGATTCATGATGCGTATTGAATGCCAGGAGCAGCTCTGACTGCTGTGTATCTCCTAAACCTGTCACCTTTTACAATGTGTGAAGACGGCTAATTGTTTTGTTTGACTTTAATCAACATCATGTAAAGCAGGTCATCCACCAGATACTGTAAATGTGCAGGAGCTTGACAGATTTCTGGTGTATTTATAGACAGATTTTATTCCTATTATGCTAATTATAGTTACTGTAAAATCATTCATTCATTTTCTTTTTGGCTTAGTCCCTTTATTAATCCAGAGTCACCACAGCGGAATGAACCGCCAACTTATCCAGCATATGTTTCATGCAGCGCATGCCCTTCCCGCTGCAACCCATCACTGGGAAACATCCATGTACACTAATTCACACACATACACTATGGACAATTTAGCTTACCTATTTCACCTGTGCCACATGTCTTTGGACTTGCCGGAGCACCCGGAGGAAACCCACGCGAACACGGGGAGAACATGCAAACTCCACACAGAAATGCCAACTGACCCAGCTGAGGCTCGAACCAGCGACCTTCTTGCTGTGAGGCGACATCGCTACCCACTGCGCCACCATGCTGCCATGTAAAATCATAATGGAGCCTATTTAATATTACTTTCTTATTGCATTCTGATTGTGCACATTTACTCAATGAACGCAGCACCCTGATATATTAACAGCCGCCCAAGTATATTTGGTGGTGACACATGAATAATGTTATTATTATTCATATTATTGTCTGTTATTATCACGATTGATTAACTAGTGGAAAATCTCCTCTCGCTCTGCACGTTTTCTACTGCTGGTTCTGTTGAGCGAGAACCGTCAACACTCCCACAGACACTCACGTGCTCTGCAGACCAACAGGGACGCGGCTTTTGCACCAAAATGCGTCAAGCCTGAGTTTCTGAATCTCAGTGAATGTCCAGGATTCTGGTTTTCCTTCGCTTTCTAAAGTTGCTGTTATTTAAGTGTGTTTTTGCATTACCTTCTCACAGCTGACAGTGCGCGCACAGCCACGAGAGAACATTAATGATTGATCATTTAAATAATGGCTCAGATAAACTTTACTATATACTCAGAGAGAATTAAATATACTGGCTGCAAAGTATTTGTACACCGTTAGGCATGGCTAATCAACTAATTCACCTTGTTTAAATAATCTACACTATATACTGGTGATTGTTATAGTTTTTAGCAATAATGTCTGTTTTTATTCCCTTTTTCTGTTATTTATTTCTCATTTGCTGTATATTTTATTATTTCAATGATGTTAGTGTATTACATACTTTATACATATCAAAAATGCTTTGGCAATACTGTATGTTATGCCAATAAAGCAACTTAAGAGAGAGAGAGAAAGAGAGAGAGAGACAGGGAGAGAGAGAGAGAGAGAGAGAGAGAGAGAGAGAGAGAGAACAGCCTTTACCTGTCAGTGAGTGCAGATGGCTCCTAAATAGCATAAAAGTAAGAGAAATTGTGGATTTCTTTTATTTCAACAGTCTTTTTTTAATAACTTTAACCCACTGAAAAGAAAAGGATGCATAAGTGTCATAAAAAATAAAAATAAAAAAATAAAAAAAACACATTTTTTGTTTGTCTGATGTAGTTGACCATTTATGTGCTGGAGGTAAAAGGTGTGTTTTAATCCAGCTACCACTGCGAGTATATTTCAGACCTGTGGGAAGCACTGAAATGTTATTCTAAACATGTTTGCCATGATGTTTCTTTCCTTTTTTTGTCAGTTCTCCTACTATTTATATTGTTATATATTCAGTGTTGCCAGATTGGGCAGTTTACTGCCTGATTGCACAGTTTTGAATTTGATTGTGCAGGTAAAAAATGGCTTAAGCGAGTTGACAAAATCTGTGCGGTTTTGAAACGTAAGTTTATATCCAATTTTTTAACTAAACGTATCTGTGTGCTTTTACTCCATTCAGTTAGTTGTGACAATGCGTCAGCCAACCCGCAAGCAGGTGAAGAAAAGTTGGATCAAAACTAAGAAGAAATATATACACACACACAAAATTATGACAATTATTATTATCATATTATTATTATTATGGCGTAGTGAGTAGCACGTTCGCCTCACAGCAAGAAGATCGCTGGTTCGAGCCTCAGCTGGGTCAGTTGGCATTTCTGTGTGGAGTTTGCATGTTCTCCCCGTGGTTGCGTGGGTTTCCTCCGGGTGCTCCGGTTTCCCCCACAGTCCAAAGACATGCGGTACAGGTGAATTGAGTGAGCTAAATTGTCTGTAGTGTATGAGTGTGAATGAGTGTGTCTGGATGTTTCCCAGAGATGGGTTGCAGCTGGAAGGACATCCGCTGTGAAAACAAATGCTGGATAAGTTGGCGTTTCATTCCGCTGTGGCGACCCCAGATTAATAAAGGGACAAAGCCGAAAAGAAAATGAATGAATGAATGAATTATATTGTTATTATAAATATTAGTGTCTAATATTTTGGCTGTTTTTTTGTGCGCTGGGGCAGCTTTTAGGTTGGAAAAAGTCAGCTATATCTGGCAACACTGTATTTATTGCATATTATATAATTCCTATTACTAGAAATTATACAGAATAAATAAGTTATACTTCTACATATATATGAAAAAATAATTATAATTTATTGTCCATAGTCATTGTGTATATTGTGTGTTTATTAAGTATACTGATTGGCTCAGATTAATATACTCAGAAATACATATATTAGGAAAGTACGGTGATGTGATGAGTAGTCTCTCTCTCTTTCACGAGTCACAGAACAACCAAATATGCCCCAAAGAAACCTAGGAAATACCAGTCTATGGTAAATCTATACAATGTAGGATAAAGATACACCTTTGCCCACAATACATTGTACGTTAGACACGAATTAGATATGAGCTACAAACATTAGTAAAAAGTGTTACACACTCAAAGATATAAACAATTTCTTCACTAAAAAAGTACCTACTTTTAGAGCGTAGTATACGTAGTCCAATTGGGACACATCAAGAATTTAAGCGGTACATACAGTAAACACAAAGGTGTCTCTTCTGAAGGCACAGCCTCAGTGACAGGCTGTTGTTTCCCTAAAGATACAGTTTCGAGAGAGTAAGCAGTAAAAACAGTCATGGAGAAGTCTGTAGGTTGTCATGAATGCGGGATCAGATGATGAATCTGCTGGGATGTCTATAGGTGGTGATGTGCTGCCAAAAAGCTGCTGCTCTGTAACCAGAAAAGACGTCCCTGGATTTTTCTAAGTGCAATATGAAGGTGTCAGAGTCAGTGTGCTGGAACAGACAAGCCCAGAGGAGCCAAGTCAACCATCAGGAGCATCAATGTTGAGAGAAGTCAGCGCTGGGAGACACAGATTGAGAGATGAACCCAAGAGAATATGCTAGAATACGTCACAGAGAGCCTGCTGCGCTAACAAAACATTCAATACTAGATGAGACAGGCAAGGGGTTTAAAAAAAAGAAAGGCAAATGCAGGGTGATGTTTTGCAGTTGCAGCTGAAGCTGGAGTGGGATTTGGAGCTGAAATATTCATTGTCATCCTTGTCGTTTCATTCTTATTTCTTGTTTGAAGTCGACATTGAGACAGAAGTTGCTGTAGTGTTTCCTTCTCTGTTGTGACATAAATTGATTTTAGGTTGACCTTGCTAGTACTGTGTTGAACTCCTTTTTGACGTCAGAACGGCCTTAAATCTTCTTGGCATTAGAGCAGCGATGATTGTTTTTAAGAGATTTTGCTCAATATTGAACAAAAATAGTTGTCATCTTTTGTGTAATGTAATGTATAAGAAGTCCCAGTTAATCACATCCCAACTCTCAGTTAATCACATCCCAAAGCTGCTCTGTTGAGCTCAGATCTGCTGACTGGAGGCCATTTGAGTCTAGCTGATTGGGAGTTTTAGTTTTATTTTTTCTGCATTTATTTCTACATGCCTTTATTAGAATCTAAAGTGAATATTTTAATTGTAGATGCAGTTTTTAATCAGTTGAATGATTGTAATGTGGCATTTGCAAGACTATTGTGCTGTCAATGGGTTTTATAGATCTAGATTGCTCGATCTCAGTGCTGCATTCGACACTGTCGATCACAGCATACTTCTGAATAGGCTGGAAAACTGGGTTGGGCTGTCTGGAACTGTCCTCAAATGGTTCGGATCGTACCTTGAAGGGAGAGGTTAGTATGTCAGTATAGGTGACCATAGGTCGAGGTGGACACCCATGACATGTGGAGTCCCACAAGGCTCAATTCTGGCACCTCTCCTGTTCAACCTTTATATGCTCCCTCTGAGCCAAATAATGAGAAAGAACCAAATCTCCTACCACAGCTATGCTGATGACACTCAGATCTACATAGCCTTACTGCCTAATGACTACAGCCCCTTTGACACCCTCTGCCAATGCATTGATGACATTAACAATTGGATGTGCCAAAACTTCCTTCAGTTAAACAAAGAGAAAACTGAAGTCATTACATTTGGGAACAGAGATGAGGTTCTCAAGGTGAATGCGTAGCTCGGCTCTAAGGGTCATACAACAAAAAATAAGGTCAATAATCTCGGTGTGACTCTGGAGTCAGATCTCAGCTTCAACAGTCATGTCAAAGCAGTAACTAAATCAGCATACTATCATCTCAAAAACATTGCAAGAATTAGATGCTTTGTTTCCAGTGAAGACTTAGAGAGACTTGTTCATGCTTTTATCAGCAGCAGGGTGGATTACTGTAATGGACTCCTCACTGGCCTTCCCAAAAAGACAGTCAGACAGTTGCAGCCCATCCAGAACGCTGCGGCCAGGATTCTGACCACAACCGGGAAATCAGAGCACATCACACCTGTCCTCAGGTCTTTACACTGGCTCCCAGTTACATTCAGATTACAGTTTAAAGTATTATTACTTGTCTATAAATCACTAAATGGCCTAGGACCCCAATACATTACAGATATGCTAACAGATCACTCAGATCATTAGGATCATATAAACTAGAAATTCCCAGAGTTCAGTCAAAGCAGGGTGAATCTGCTTTCAGCTATTGCGCCCCTCGCTGCTGGAATCAGCTTCCAGAAATGATCAGATGTGCTCCAACATTAGGCACATTCAAATCAAGACTGAAAAACACATCTGTTTAGCTGTGCCTTCACTGAATGAGCACTGTGCTACGTCCGACAGATCAAACTATTGTGTCTTTCTACTCTTTTCATTCTTTTATAACTTGTTTTTACTCATTTTATTCTGTTTTTATCCGTTTTTTTATTATTTGATTTTATTTTCCTTTACTTCAATTTTATTTCTGCTTATGTAAAGCACTTTGAATTGCCACTGTGTATGAAGTGTGCTATATAAATAAACTTGCCTTGCCTTGCCTTGCCTATAATTTGTTTATTAGGAGATATTGTGAGGCACTTACTCCACGAGATGAGATGAGGCATGAGATTGAGTTCACGAGAATGAAGCGAGACAAGATTTTTACACAATTTTAGAAATCTTCAATAATGAAATAAATGGATGGAAACAGTAAAAGAAAAATCACAAAATAAAAAGCTATGATGAAAGTGTGTCTCAAGTCTCCACAAGTTTGCTGTGTGTGTGTGCGTGCTTCGAGATGTGTGTCTGTGGTCCTTTACGGACTCAGTAGGTGCAAAGAATAGTGTGGGAAGTTGTGTATGCACATTTCCAGCTCTCTTTTGTGCATGCACCATGTGTATAAATGAGACCCCTGGTCTTTTCACAATCAGAAATCTTTCCAATATTCATTAGTTTTCTGCCATTTGATTAGAACTTTGCTCACTTAAAGTGGCCAGTGAGTGTATATTAAACTGAAACAGCTTCTTAAACTAAAAGGAAACGTACATGATTTTTTCAGTGAGGAATTGATTTAGTATTTGGATGGTTGTTGTTTAGGTGGTGGGTTTTGTATGAGTGAAAATAGTAGTAGTAGTGGTGGTGGTTGTATAGTGGTACTGATACTAGTAGTAGTAGTGGTGGTGGTGGTAGTAGTAGTTTATTTATATAGCACATTTTTGCAACACAGCGTTGGCCAAAGTGCTGAACACAATCAATAATGTTTAAAATAACATATTGCACATCACGTAAATAACTAAAACATAAAAGAAACATCAAAACAACCCCCTCGACATTCAAAAGGCTCAAATGCCAAGGGACGAAGATGCCATTTCAGAAGGTTTTTAAGTGAAGCTTTACATACTAATTTCGAGAGGAGCATGTGATATGATTGATCGCAGCTGGTCCCTCATCCGTAATCAGTAATAATCCAATCAGATCGATCCAAGCCTACAATAAATAGACCGATTTCTTTTGGAAGAAATCCACCCCGTCTCCTCCTTTACTAAGGGGAGCTCTTGAGACCTACCTGATCTCAGACATCCTTACATGCAAATTGACCAGGGGGGACCAGGCCTTGTGCTCAATTATCTCCGAGCTCAGGTTTCTCTCCCGGGATAGCATGCCAAACTTGCTTATAGCGTCAAGCATATCTAAGTGTTAACTTTTGAAAAACAAGTAAAGTTGGAGTGTGTTTAATATGAGGTGGAAGCTTATTCCAGCTTTTTGGAGCGATAATAAGGTCATCTAATAAAAGATTGATCCCACGCTCAAACCACTAAACACTTCATCAGAGAAGAGAATGGATGTCACTGAATAGTGAGGGGAAGTTATTCTGATTAAAGATTATGAGGACACATGATTGAAAAAAAGTGACACACACTGAATTGTTGATAAAACACACTCTTGGTGGCTTTAAAGTATTACATTTCTGTTGTATAATATCTGATGATAAAGTCAAAGACGAGGTCAAAGCAGACTCGTGTTCATGTTTTTTTCAAATCCATTCTGATCTGCTGAGGATTGACAGATGAGATTAATACTGTATTTACTGGTATAAACCCTGTCTTTCATAGCGGCTGCTGGAGGTCAAGGTAAGTTCACCTGTATGCTTTGTTTCAGTGTAGATGTCTTCGAGTGATGTAGCTCCAGCTCTCGGAGGAAACACTTGGAGGAACTGATTAAATCTTAATTAGGACTTTCACAATTGGTGCACTTGTTACCCTGAGGTGGGCTCGCTGTATGTGGGTCAGACTCTGAGGCGTGAGGTCAGTGTGTTTTCTCTGGGTAATTTCATTGGCTTTTTCAGCAGGTGATAGTCTGAGATGTTATCTTTGGGTTGAGACACCCGTCTGTATACACACTCAAAAATAAAGGTACACTGTGAAAAATATCTGTTAATTAACATTTTCCATTTTTTGTGATTCACAAGTTTTTTACATTTGTTTCTGGTTGGAATTGTATTATGGGATGTTGATCTCTGCTTTGTTGACTTTTGCTGTTGGAAATTCAATTCTACAGTTTAACAAAGTATTTTTATTTATTTATTTATTTAGTTTTTTATTTATTTATTTATTTAGTTAGTTAGTTTTTTATTTATTCATTTATTCATTTAGTTTTTATTTATTTATTTATTTATTTATTTATTTGTTAAGTTTTTTAGTTTTTTATTTATTTATTTAGTTTTTTATTCATTAATTTATTTATTTGATTTTTTATTTATTTATTTATGTATTTATTTGTTTAGTTTTTTATTTATTTAGTTATTTATTTATTTATTTAGTTAGTTTTTTATTTAGTTACTTTTTTATTTAGTTTTTTATTTATTTATTTATTTATTTAGTTAGTTAGTTAGTTTTTTTATTTATTTAGTTAGTTTTTTATTTATTTATTTATTTATTTAACAGGGACAATGCTCATTAATCAACAGAAAAACTGTAAATAAGCCAGAGTTAGCCACAAGGGCTAATTTTCATCTGTTGCCCCCTGCCAGATTTTATCAAGGCAATCTAAAATCAAAAAACACATTATCACACATACAATAACAGTAAAATTACATTCAACAAAAGGATAAAACATATAGTAAAAAATTCATAAAAGGTTAGAAAAGGAAATTACACATGATTACACACTTGATTTGCTTTTAGGCATTTCTTTAACTTGTATTTAAATGTTGAGTAATTTGTGATGCACCTTAAATCAGCAGGAACTGTATTCCGGAAATGACTGGCTCTAACTGAGAAGACTGACCGTGCAAAGGTTGATCATTATTAATCTTGTGTGTCACAAACTCACATAATGGAGGTTGAGCATATCCATTTAAATTTTTAAAGATCATACAAACATCAGCCAAATATTTCATATGATCAAAGCTCAATAAATTGTGTTTTTGTAATATATTGCAATGATGATACCTTATAGATTTCTGATCAAATGCGTTGAGTGCTTGTTTATAAAATGATTCAACTGATTTTAAAACTGTTTTACTGGTGTGTGACCAACTAGTAAGACAATATGTAATACGAAAGAAAATCATGGAGTGCATAAAGTGACTTTCTTTGACATTTTAGTCGTTTGAAATAAGGTAATGTATAAGAAATAATCTAGAGATAAACACATCTGTAAAATAACTAAAAATGTACTGGCAGGTTATTACAAGCCTTTTGTACTGTAATATACGACACTAACTAGGCATGGGACGATAACCGGTTTCAAGGTTTACAGCAGTTTTGAAAAGTCAAGATTTTAAAACCCTTAAAATCTTCTGTTATACCATTCCGAAGGTATTTGTAAGTGTTTTTTACAACTATTTTATTGAGGTTTTTTTTAGGGCAACAGTAGAAAATGACCCTCCACATCGCAAGCTGAAAAACAAATTTCTTATAAACCAACATCCAGCATGACAACAGAGGTGCGGATCCACATGCAGATTTAATAGCAAGGTCAGGTAAGTAGTGGTCAGTACAGGGGCAAACAGATGTATACAGGCAATCCATAAACATAGTCAAAGTAACAGGCAAAAGGTCAGAAGGCTGGCGGCAGGCAGGGAAAAACAGATTAACAAGGCGAGGGTAAAAACACGGAATAACAAGACAAAGGAAATGCGTTGTAATGTCACAAGATGTAAACAAGACTCAGCAACATTGAGTGTTTCTGTGTGGTTCAAACAGTCCATGAAGTCAGTGGTGAGCAGCATCAGCTGGTTGCAGTCATTGCAATAAATGGTGACTTGGAGCAGGAGTGTGTGTGTGTTGCATGACTGGATATGTAGTTCATGAACATGGCGGATTTGTAGTTCTTGTGTGATGTGTGTGTTTACCGGCGATCTCTGATGGTTAGATCACTGGTGATTGTGTCGATTTTGTTTCTAACAGGTCAATAAATGTACATATTAATAAATTAATAAATTAAAGTACAAATGTGTACCTCATAGTACTTTAAAGGCACAAAGGTGAACCCTAAAGATTCCAATGGACAGCTGTACAGTACAGAAGTGTGCCTTTTGAAAATGTATCATCCCAGTTTTTACCTTTATTTTTGTACCGAGGTTGTACTTTATGAGTGTACTGAGGTTTGACTGATCACAGATTGTGTTTGTGGGAAAACCAGATCCCTCATCTGTGTTTAATTAACAAGTAAAACACCGGCATGTTAAATTAAAGATGAAAAAATAAATATATGAAGAATTTTTCTTCTAAAATCAGTATTTTTCCTCAGGTTCCCATGTGTAGGTTCAGAAATTTCCCTGTTATTTCAATGTATGGGTTATTTTCATTGCTTTACCTGTGAAATACCAAGTGAAATACCTGAACATAAACACACTGTAGCAGTCTTGATATACTGTCAAGAAAATCCCTTCTGCATGAAGTGGCAAATCAAATGTGATATTCTGCTATCATCTGCCTTTATAAGGAATTGTGGGACCGTGGTTTCATAGTGACTTTATCCAGCGAGACATGCAGCGATGTGGAAAAATGCTAGTCATAAGGTTGAGTCTTTCAGACGTGCGTTTCCTTAAAGAAATTATGAGACATTAAATATTTATGGCCATGATGCTATGGGCTTTTCCTCAGCGGTTCACTGAGTTTCTACTCCATCCAGTCAATGGCAAGCTGAATTATGTGACAATTATCTGTAATAAATCTCCATTTGAAGGAGTAGTGATTTAAACAAAAGCACAAATGTCAGTAATCAACGTTGATGCAAAGCTCACGCTGCACAATTGTGCATTAAATATCATACATTTGCTTAAATTATTCTAAACATGATAAAACACACTAGTCATCATCACATAGAAACATTGTGATGACCTCTGAGTGCATCCTAGTAATGATAGAATACATGTAAAATACTCATAACACTATAGCATTTGCGATATTATTGTAAAAAAA
>CAIGQQ010004828.1:2571938-2589539 GCA_903798035.1 Danio albolineatus | reverse complement strand
ACACACATTTCTGAACATAATAGTTTTAATATTAGTTATTTTAATATTAATTTAATATTTAATGTTAATTATTTTAATAGTTTGATATGTTTCAAGATACTAGTATTCAGCTTAAAGTGACATTTAAAGGCTTAACTAGGTTAATTAGGCAAGTTAGTGTATAACGGTTTGCTTTCTAGACACTTAAAAAAATATTGCTCAAAATTAATAATAATATTGACCTTAAAATGTTTTTTAAATATTTAAAACTGTTTTTATTCTAGCCAAAATAAAACAAATTTTCTCCAGAAGAAAAAAAATATTATCAGACATACTGTGAAAAATTCCTTACTCGTTAATATTGTTACAGTTGTATCTCAGCCAAATATTCAATTAAATTCAATTCACCTTTATTTGTATTGCACTTTTATAATGTAGATCGTGTCAAAGCAGCTTAACATAGAAGTTCTAGTAAACTGAAACAGTGTCAGTCCAGTGTTCAGAGTTGGAGTTCAGTTCAGTGTGGTTTAATATTCACTGCTGAGAGTCCAAACGCTTAAGAGTAATCCATCAATGCTCAGCTCCAATTCAAGTCAAGTCAAACTTGACTAAGGGTGCTTTCACACTAGCACTTTTGGTCCGCACCCGGGTTCGTTTGACGTCATCGTACGGTACGTTTAGCTAGTGTGAACACGTCTTCTGAACTCGGGTGCGCACCCGTGAACCGTACCCGAGTCCGCCTGAAAGAGGGGGTCTGGGGTACGGTTCACGCGAACTCTGGTCTGGTAGACTTCTGGTATTAATGCAATCGTACCAAATAACGTAAGTGAACCGCTGTTGATGACGCATAATTCGGTCGACGCGTCGCGGTCGAGATAGACAAGACATTTCACCTACCTTGTTGACAATCGCAACTGACCCAGTGCAAACACGGTGATGATGTCTGATTGTCTCCTCCAAAAACGGCTTCTGAGAACATCGCTTGATGTTCTGAGCATTTTTTGCTGCAGATAGACACGAGTGGCTCTCTGTGGTTTGGTTTTAGTAACAAAACCAAATATTGAGTAAAAGGAGAACGAATTTGATGTGCGGATGTCTTTCCATTTTGGCGCTTTCGTGACTGTCACCTAGCAACAGCCGTAAACAAAACAGCAGCTCGATGACGCAAGCGTACCGGGGTGCAGAAGGAAAAAAGACGGTGTGAACACAAACCAACTGAGAAGGTGGCAAGGGGGGACAATCGAACTTGGGTCTGGTCCAGGCAATTGAACCAAGTGTGAAAGCACCCTTATAGAGCACTTTAAAAACACAGTAGTCAATGTGCTGTGCAGAAAAAATACAACAAAATAAGCATAATAATATATAAAATATAAGATCACATATAGCTAAACTACCTAAAAATGCATATAGATTCAAATAACCAGTTACTAAGGTCAGGTGTCAAATGCAATCTAAAGCAAAAGAGTTTTAAGAGCTGATTAAGATGTGAACACAGAGAAGATATGACTAAAAATATGCCTACACTCTTCATATTTCTGACTGTCTGTTGTTGAACAACATTAAATCTCACACTCTTCACTTGAATCTTCTTGTAGGCAAAGGCAGAAAGGCGTCTCATTTAAGCAGGTCGTCTTCAGGCTTTGAATCCAGTCATCTGTCCTCCCCTGAATTCCCCATCCCACCCCTCTGCCATTCCAGCAGGTCTGTCCCACAAACCCAAAGGGATGTCCCGCTGCAGACAGAATCCGTGAAGACTCTTCATCTGGAAATGAGTTGCTTTACGCTTCAAGGAAATCCAATGAGCCGCAGTTGTGGAGCTCTGGATCATCTCTCCACTCAAACACCGATAAAAAAACCCTACTTCTCAATGGAGGAGCTTCATCTGAACCAAACTCCCCAATTTAAGCGTCCGTACAGCTTTGAGAACATCAGACCTGCTGCTGAAATACAGTCTGAGAGGATTGAGGAAAACCCAAGTGAGGATCTTCTTAAGTCTGAAGAGGTCTTCGCCAATATTGAGTCCAGTGTTTCTGTGGTTGAGTATGAAGAGGTTCCTGTTGAGGATTGTCCTCCAAACGTAGTGCGTAACAAACCTCCTGTTCCTCCAAAACCTCTTCCGCTGCCCTTATTGAAGAGCTCAGGGATAAAGCTGGTTTCTACAAGCACATCCAGGTTAAACCCCAGTCTGGACGTTCCCAAGATCTCCAAATCACTCATTTATAGACCAGTGAAGAAAGTGCAGTCTGTGAAAATGGCCAATCTGGAGACTTTAGTGGAGGAGAAATTGTGCTCTGATGGTATTGACCTCACAGAAGAGCCATATTCTGACAAGGTAATTTTGGTTGTTTTTTATAGCTTGCATTATGGTATTCAAAATACTGGCGTCTGTCTTTTAGACCAAAAATCTGAATTGTTCAGCCCCAGCAAGCACAGAACATTAACATAATGCCAGATTGACGTTCTACCCCAACATCGTGGGGACGTTGCGTTTTAGGTGGTAATGAAAATTGATATCAGATTGACGTCAGTGGCTAACGTCAGACAGATGTTGGATTTTGGTCACTTTCCAATGCAACCTAAAAACCACCTAATATCAATGTCTAATGAAGTTATAGCTTGACGTTGTGTGGACGTTACCACTATGACATCTATGAGACGTTGGATTGCCATACCTAACAAATAAATGTCAGTATGGTTTACGTTGAATTAACATGTTGGCTTGACGTTGGATTTTGGTCACTTTCCAACACAACCTAAAATCAACCAAATATCAACGTCATTTCACATCATTATTGGACAGTAAAATAATATTGTTCTTAGACGCAAGCTAGAGATTGAACTTTGGTCACCTGAAGTCACGACCTAAATCTAAGTTAGCTAAGCTAAACATTGTGTGTCTGCTGGGGCTTTTTATAAAAAATGTAAACATTTATATACATCATACGTCAAAATCTGTTCAACACCCAAATATATATGTTATAGAAAAATATTAAATACAAATTTTAAAAAGAGGAAAAATCAAGAGAAACAACAACAAAAAAAATTGTTGAAATTTTGTAGGTTGTAATTTTTGTTTGCAGTATTTTTCCTGAATTTAATTGCATTATCTTTCAATTTCTAAATATGTGGACTAAAATATATATCCATGATGAATGACACAAAGTACAGGTAAATCTTCTAAAATGCCAAATATTAAAAGAATACAATATAATAACAGCTAATGTACTAAATCTTTCTTTAAAACTGCTTATTGTCTGCCTGTTTGGACTGACTAAACCAGGGGTGCCCAAACTTTTTCTTCTGAAGGGCCACAAACCAAGCTTGATTGAGGCTAGTGGGCCGAAGGTAAATGTAGTTGCCATTGGTAATTTTTTAATTTATTTAACAATATTTAAAAATGACTAGAAAACATTGCTTTATATGAACTAATACAGCATTTTATTTTATTTCTTTACGTTTTATAATGAACTTATTACAGTAAAGACAAAACAATCTCATTTTTACCAGAATTACACTAGTTGTTTGCCTTGAATAGTTTGTCGGTGTCTTCTGCATAGTCCTCTTTCTGTCCAGTGACAGTATTTACATTTTATAAAGTAAGATTCATTTACAACCATTAATTGAAACGTTTAATTTAAGTTTGCTTTTTTGTAGCTCAGCAATAAAACAAGTTACGTCAAAAAGAAATGACGATCTCTGTTAAAGGTAACACAGAGATTCCTCAACCTTTTCCATCATACTCACCTCAGATGGGATGGTGGGCCAAATCAAAGGTTACAAAGGGCCAATTTTGGTGGTCCTAAACTAAAAAAATAATTTTTGCAAGGGCAGAATTCCCTCTCATTTCCTTCTATAATATAAAAATCTCTTGTAATTTGTTTGTGTTTTTCAGCATGGCCGCTATGGAGTGCCGTTTTCTCTGGTTCAGAGATATTCTGAAGATCTGGACAAGCCTTTGGGTGACGTTGCCATTCTGATCGACCAAACCAGAGTCCAGCAACTTCTGAAGCAGCATCGTATAGCAGTGAGTCTCTCTGTCTGATCGTGACTTACTCGATAATTACACACTCCTCACTAACATATCCGATTCCATTTGTCACAGATCCCTTTGAGAGGTCTATCAGAGATCTGTGTGATCCCTTAAACACATCTGGACACCATCATCCTGGACATTCACGGCTGATACAGTACATTACAGCAGGATTTATTTGACTGTGAGTGTGCAAAGAATCAGTGAACTGACTCGTGAATCATAAATATGACTCAACAGATTAAAGCAGTCCCTTTTTCCAACATATTCTGAATTTATAGCTTTTAGACAGCACAGTAGAAACTGAACTGAATTCAGTAGTGGCTGTGTATTGAATGGAGTCATTATTTGTGGACATGATGGACACTCGCAAATGATTCATTCATTTTAATTTCTAATGATCTAAAGGTGCCACTTCCAATTTTAAGCAGCTTTTGAAGAGTCTGTGGAAACCGTTGCCTTTGAAAGTGTACATATAGTAGTGTGTGATCATATTTGTTGTCATATGTTTTGGAAATATTGGATGGATCATCTTCATATTGATTTTAGTTTCAAGAGAAGCAGCTTTTATCAATGTCGAAAAGTCATCAGTCCAGATTTAGCAGCATGTTTGACTAATGTTCAAACTGATTTCCGAGCATATTTATTTCCTGCTGTAATATAGTGTCAAATGATGATTTTATTTTCTTTGCTTGTAGCATTTATCACACCTGTTTAAATCTACGTTCTGTTACGGGAGTAAAGAAGGTCCTGTTATGTCTTGGGATGATGCAAGTTGGCATGAATGAACTGTGAAAGGTTGTAAATGGATTTGTTTTTAGAGATAAATGTGTTTTAAAAACTAATAAAGCCAAAAAAAAAAAAAACTTGGATAATTTCTTTATTCGGATTATAGTTTTATTGTACAGTTTTTAGTTACTTTAGCCTTTTTTTAAATGTTCATGTTAACTTTTTTGGGCAATGTTTCCAGACAGTTTTGCAGAGCGATGTTTTTTTTATTTTTATGATTATTTAAGAATAGGCAACAATATTGTTGGCTATATGTAGCCCATTGCCCTAATTACCCTGCGTCTCACCCAGTTGCCCATTTATTGCATTATTTCACAGAGTTGCCATGTGTATTATCTGCATAGTCCCTTCGGGATTTGGCGAGATCAAACAAAAAATACATTTTTTACAAGATTTGTATTATTATTACAGCAACACATAAGAGTTGAAGCAAATAATGCCATGCATTCAAAGAAAAGCCATTACAAAATCAGTCACTTTAAGAAAAAAATATCATCAAAATGTATTTGCAAAACTCTGGAGGTGGACTGACCCAAAGGAAGAGACACTCCCGTCCCACTCCTCACCTGCTTGTTAAAAACTCCTCAAAGTGGCGTCATGATGGAGGCGCGGGCGGCGCGGTTCCGCTTCTCTGCGAACATGTGTAGAGTATTAACACAGATGTGAAGGACTAGCAGCATCTCTCTGGATCCCCATCATGAGAATATAATGATGACTTTCCGGACTGCTGCTGCTCATAAGCGCTACAGCGGGTTTGTGCGCGTGCGGAGCGGCAGGGGAAGCCGGCTGGCGGTGGTTCTGCTCCGGGTCTCGCGCCGGGATCTCAGCTGCTGTCTGTCCGCGCTGCTCTTATTCTGCCTCGGCTCTGTTTTATACCAGCTCAACGGAGGAAGCCCGAAAATCCTGCTGGATGTGGGTTATTATCTCGGTAAGACCGCAAACTTATGTGTCAGAATGGAACTCTAATGATGATTATGCGTATTATAGTGTAAGATAAAGTTAATATACTTTATAAAATACGATAGAAACAGTTAAAGTCAGAATTATTAGCTTCTTCTGTATATTTCCCCTGCAATTTCTGTTTAACGGAGATAAGATTTTTTTTTCAAAACATTTATAAACAATAGTTTTAATAACTCATTTCTAATAACTGATTTCTTTTATCTTTGCCATGATGAAAACACATATTTTACTAGATACTTTTAATCATAGTATTCAGCTTAAAGTGACTTTTAAAGGCTTAATAAGACAAGTTAGTGTAATTAGGCAAATCATTGTAAAATACTGGTTTGTTCTATAGACAATCGAAAACACATATTTCTTAAGGGGGCTTATAATATTGACCTTAAAATGACTTTTGAAAATATAAATGTGAACAAAAGCTTCCTGATGTCTCTGATTGAAAGCTCCCTAGTGATTCCCTGAGGTTTTGAAGTGTTTCCAAAGTGTATTACTGTAGTTCTGTTTTCAGATCAGTGGCATCAGTCAAGGGTCATAAAGCGCAGACTGTTAAAGTTTCCTCTCTCCACTATGAGTCCATTAAATTGGTGTTGTTTTTGGCTCATGAGAGCCAGCAGTGAATTCCACAGGAGTCCTTGTAAACTGATGATATGAGGCTTTCCTTTCTTCATCCACACGTTGACAGCAATCAGCAAAACTGACAGCTGAGTGGAGGGAGGGAAGATATGAAGCAAAATATTATTTAAAAGATGTCAGTCATACATTCAGTATCAAAGCTAACAAAAAAATGGTTAAAGTGGTCATGAAGTACATCTGTTTTTCATTTTGGACTATTCTCTGAGGTAAAAAAAGTGACAGTGACTTTAAAGAGCCCCTATTATGGGTTTTTGAAAATGAGCTTGCATGCAGTGTATAACACAGCTCTAAGCGAAGTGAAATGTCCAGCTAAGGCTTAAATCTGAAAGTGCACAGTGTTTAAAACTATTGATTCATCTATAAAAGAGTCGACTCATAGTTCCTCAAACGAATCGCCGTGCTTACGAGTCTTTAGCCGTTTCGGCATGACATGAATACGAAACATAAGCTCCGCCCATTTGTGCGCGCGCAGCCCCGGGAGATTCAAAATCCCCAACCCCACTCACAAACAACAGCACAAGCAAAGGTTGCCAAATTGGTCGGTTTTGAATTTGATTGTGCAGGTAAAAACCTTTTGGACAGGGTTTGGGCTGGAATCAGTCAGCTACATCTGGCAGCACAGAGAAGAGCACTGTGCTCAGCTGGATATTATTGGAAGTGTGCAGATGAACCAGAGATGAGACTGTGAAGAGTCAGTGGTTGAGGTTTATTTCTGCAGAAATGCCTCAGCATTATAGCCCAGCCTTGTGCTGTGTTCCCTCTGAGGAGTGTTTCTGAAAACTACACGCTTACAACGGGGGATTCGTCGACCGTTTGTTATAGGAAGGATCAGAAAAGACTATTGATGTATGCAGGGGCGGACTAGCCATAGGGAGCACCAGGACATTTCCCTGACAGTGAATCTGGCCTGCACCCTCTATCCAACAAGTGTGAGTAAGTGCGATTAAAACGGTTGCCTCATTGTTTTCTCTAGCTTGTAAATGATGTATTTAATTGTGTTTAGTAACTTGTAACCGCTTGTTGTGTATCTGGTTAACTTGTATTCTCATATCGTGTCTAAAAGCACGTTGTAAACGCGACGCGTGCCACTTTGTTTACAAATTAAAATGCGTTTGTGAACGCGTGTTCCTCTGCTGTTTGTCGTTGCTATGGCTACATCAGCTCTCCTACACACATGCGGCGGTCCTGTTTCATAATGGTTCAGCTTTTGCCGCTGTGTGCACTAATACTGAATGTGTGTCACTGTTTTTACTTCTGGTTAAGAATAGAGCTGGGTATATGCTGGGAGACCGGGGGGTTAGTTTCGGGGGTGGGGTGTCTGAAATACAGGCGACTGCTGGGAACAATGAGTGTTGGCAGATATGCTCTCACACACACACACTATGACTACTTCAATATTGATAAGCCGTGGTGGGCATTCTCTCACGCTGAATGATGTCGACCAATCGCAACAGACTGGGTCATCGGTCCAATCAGCGCAGTTTAGCATCGCGCTAAGGAGGGGTTTTGGAACAAATGAATCGCTGAATGATTCATAGAGGAGTCGCTGAGATAATCAGGTTAAAATAGTGTTTTTTGACCATGCATGCATATTGGCCTGTTGTTGGAGACCCCAAAACCAAAATATGACCGTTTTAATGTATAATAGGGGCTCTTTAAATTTAAATGAGATTGTGCTCTTTTCAAAAGGGTCGAAGCTACAAATGCCTATGTGCCAGCATAATGGCAGATTGACAAACAAGACTAACGAGGAAGAAATGGTCACTAATGGCCAAGACTTTCCCCCTCTGATGACACATACAAATGCAGAATGTCATCAAAGTGTTTCTGCAGAGTGTTTTTATCAAGTGTGATTATAAAATAATCGAATTAATACATTTGTACCATTAGAAGCTGGTTATATTCACAGACGGCTTCCACAGACTGTGTTTAAACCTCTTACAAAAAGGATTTTTGCATAATAGGTCCACCTTAAATTGTAATAAATGTCAGATTATCAATGCTAATGAAGTAATGACATTTGGACCGATTTCACAAAGGAAACCACTGGAACTGTAAGGATTGTTTATATATTTGTACTTGTTTATTTGTTTATATGTTCATTCACTGTTAATTATTAGCTGTTTGAATGTTTTTTAGGGAGGTTTGCTCATGGCTATGGATCTCTAGCACCCAGGGTAAGATTTGTTTGAATCCATCCTTACATTCACTTCATTCATTCATTTTTCTTTGTCTTTTTATTCATCACGGAACACCACCGCGGAATGAACCACCAACTTATCCAGCATGATTTACACAGCTGTATACAGCAGTCCCTCGCTATAACGTCGTGTCGCAGATTTTTTTTACAGCGATGTAGACCACTGACAATCAATCTCCTCCATGTCTCCTGTACAGTACAGAATGTCCAGCTTGCCAAGTTAACATAAATCGTCGATCGCTAGCAGTGCAAGTTTCTATAAGAATGCAAAAAAGGGTTGTAACTGTCCACAGCAAGACCATCATAAAGGGGGTCACACACCAATGTACCACACGGCGCCATGCAAACATAGGTTTCTATCCAGGTACGCACACCGGAGCCGCAAGTCAGCGGCTGTCTGCGGTGCCCAGATACGACTCAGGACACATGTTTATATTTCTGTCACACCACAGAGCGCCATCTGAATAATTTCCTTTTAAATAACATGCGAATGTGTGCATCCGGTGTGTGTTACTTCCAACTGTCATGTGCGCGGCGCATCAGGTGTGCGACCCCCTTAATACGGTGGCCGAGAGAGATTAAAGCGCTGCTATTTAAGAAAGCACATGCAATAACAAAAAACACCAGCAAATTAAGAAACGATCTTCATCAATTTGACAGCACACCTGTTGCAAATTCTCACAACACAGACAACGGAAAAAACGCGCAGCAAATTGGTCAAAACACAAACAACAAAAGAAAACACAACGGAAGAAACGCGCAGCAAGTTGGTCAAAACACAACGGAAATGTTTCAAGAGGACCCAAAAACATGACGGACCCAGCTGAGATACGGATGTAGTTAATTTATTTAATAACGCAACGTTTCAGTTGATCATTAATTAGACTGATAATTTACAAAAGACAACGGAATCATGTAATCAGGATATTACACCTTTCAAAGACCACCAACCACTTCACTGAACAAGTCACGGCGGGTCTGTATCTCAGCTGGGTCCGTCATGTTTTTGGGTCCTCTTGAAACATTTCCGTTGTGTTTTGACCAACTTGCTGCGCGTTTCTTCCGTTGTATTTTCTTTTGTTTTTTGTGTTTTGACCAATTTGCTTCGCATTTCTTCCGTTGTCTGTGTTGTGAGAATTTGCAACAGGTGTGCTGTCAAATTGATGAAGATCGTTTCTTAATCTGCTGGTGTTTTTTGTTATTGCATGTGCTTTCTTAAATTGCAGCGTGTTAAGCTCTCTCGGCCACCGTACCTTAAGAATGGTGTCTGCTTCAGCTTTGTGGATCAGTGACTACAGGTAAAAGGACATTACGCTGGATGCCAACGTTATCCGCATAAAAGCTTTATGAACCTTTTGCTGCCAGCGATGAATGTTAGTGACTGACAACAGGTTTTGATCTTTGGTTTCATTCTATAATACTGGACTTATTTGTCTATGAAAGTTTGAACTTTGAGAGTATTTAAACAAGAGAGAAAAGTGTGGAAACGCTTATGGCTGTTTGAGAAATATGTATAAAGTGTGTTGTGAGAAGTTTTACCACTTTAAAACGTCTATAATAATTGTAAAAAATAAAGCTGACTACTTCACGGAGTTTGCCTATCGGGCTAACAAGGGACCACTGTACACACCTATACCACATGTCTTTGGACTGTGGGGGAAACCGGAGCACCCGGAGTAAACCCACGCCAACACGGGGAGAACATTCAAACTCCACACAGAAATGCCAACTGACCCAGATGGGACTCAAACCAACAAGCTTCTTGCTGTAAGGTGCCAATGCTAACCACTGAGCCACCGTGTCGCCCCTTTACACTCAATTATTGATTGTGATTCTGTTGTAATGTGCATTTGTTCCTGACACTAGTTGAATTACCGATTTGAGTATTTCCCGTGTTGCAGGTTTTGCCGTTCCCGAGTCAGGTTGTGTATAACCGGGTTGGCAAGTGTGGAAGTCGCACTATAGTTTTGTTGTTGCGCATGTTGGCGGACAGACATCAGTTCACCCTCGTCTCATCTGATATTCACAACAAGACCAGACTCACCAAACGCGAACAGGTAATCAGACACAACCCAGTGCTCATGATGAAGAGTCAGGCACTGTATTTCATTTAGAAACGACTTTTCCTACCTTATATGTAATCTAAGCAAAGAGGTTGGGGGAATATATATATATATATATATATATATATAATTAAGCTAACACACTTTTAACTGTCCTCCTTTCATTTCCATGTAGGAAAATCTGATTAGAAACATCAGCACAACTCCTGAACCATTTCTTTACACCCGACATGTGCATTTTCTAAATTTTAGCAGGTAAGTGGATGCTGTTATTTCAATAAGGTACTTATTTAGGGACAAGCTGATCAAACCCACAGATGACACTGATTTGAGTCAGAGAATCCAATAATCAGGGTTATTTAATCAGTAGTAAATCTCCTCAATACACTAGAGGGCGCTCTCATGCAGAAACTCCAAATTTGGCAAAAAGAAGAAATCCCCATTGGGGATGGGCGATACCAATATTTTTGTTTCCGATACCAAGTATTTCAAGACAAGTATCGTCGATATCAATACCGATACCAATACTTTAATGAAATATTTTATAGTGTTTTAAAAAAAATGGCTATCACCTTTATAATAATTATTATCATCATCATCATTATTATTATTAAATTAAACACAAAACACATGATTCCTTTTTACGTTCATTAAAATAACAGAAGTAAAATTGCCTAAATGGCACCATAACAAAAAATAATACACTGCAGAAACCTTGTTTAATTAAAAAAGTGCGTCTCTCCCAGTTATTATGTGTACCTAAACTTTGTATTTTACTTGATAAACAAGTTTATTTAAAACTATTTAAACTAAACTACAAAAAATCTAAATGTCTTTACTTGAGTGGTCTACAGTCTATTATTCTGAACCCTGTGAATGTAACAGAAATCTGATATACACCGATTTACGCAAATTACATAAATTACAGAGTTTAGAGTAGGATTCCCCTCAGCTTTGGCATAATAATATTACAAAGAATCATATATAATGATTCCCCCTCAGCATATTATATTAACAGTGTGTGCATCCGTGTGTTCATATGAACATATCAGGAAAAACTGTCTGTATTGAACTCGACTCGACTTTTCGTTAAATAATTCCCACTGGTTAGCTGGACAATGACCGGATTTCTTAAAGGATTCTGCCAAAGTTTTACAACCTGCGCTGGGTGTGTGTGGTGTCTGCAGGGGCGCCGCTAGCAATTTTGGGCCCCATGAAAAAATATGAGGATGGGCCCCTTACTACCAACCTAGCTATCCAAACTCTTTGTCTGCAATGTAGTTATACTGACGTATGCATTTTATTATTGATTTTGTCCACTTATCAGAATTTAGTAAGAGAACGGCCATGACTGTAGCTAGCAGATGATTTATTGTTCAAATGTAAATGCAGTACAAAAAAAAGAACAGTAATCAAATATTCACTGAAAACTTTACATTTCTAAACACAAAACACCAATGTGTCACTATTTAAATAACTGTACTGCAATAGTGTCTCATACAATGTGCAATACACTTTGATTGAGGATTTTGCAAGCAACAAGGCCAGGCGTTTGGCACTTGGAATTTAAGTTACTGTCAGGTTAATCAACAGACCGTTTCAAGTGTATTTATGTTGTGTTTATTTGGTTTGCAGTGTGCTGGATTTTGCACTCTGTTAATAAATATTTCTTTCATTTTTTTTTATTTGCCAGCGAGAAGGCCAGGGTTTTGCCATTTAAGTAATGGTCAGTTTAAACAAAAGAACATTTCTTATTTATGGGTCTAATTGTAGTATAATTTTGTGTCTTATTGATTTAGTGTATAGTGCGTCATTTGGGATGCAGCTAATGAAATAAATGACCAAAATACCAAATAATAGCCTACCTGGCATGAGTGTAAACGCATTCACCATCGGGAGGCGCTATAATCACTCTCACAGGAGAACACTGCTTTCACAATCCAAAATAAATAAAGTTATCCAACATGTGCGCGTGATAGCTCCGCCCCTTCTGTTACGTGCTCAAAGCTGCGGTCGTTGAGTGTGTGAAGTGTCCATCATTACACACTTCTGTTTACCGGCTGAATGAGTGCATCATCCGGGTAAATAAAGTGCATTATTGTTAGAGTTTTCAGTGTGAACGCACTACTTACACTATTTATACTAAAAAATGGCATAGAATAGTATGCGATTTGGGACGCAGCTGATGGTAACCTCGAGGTCATCGCTGCTTTGACAGTTTACCTGACGATCGCACTCAACTCTCTTCCCGCTACTGACGGACTGAACCATACAGCGAAAGGAGGGGGGTGCAATTTGACAGTGACAGTTGTGACAGACACGAGGGGCAGATATAAGCCGTATTTTTATTTTTTATTTCTAATAAATTGTTTTACTTGTAATTTAGAGATACATTCATAATTTATATAACATTATAGTGCTGTTATTAATTATAAAGCAGATCTCTGTGGGCCCCTAGAGTGCATGGGCCCTTAGAATTGTCCTAACTTTCCCCCCCTTAGCGGCGCCCCTGGGTGTCTGTACTAACGCTGACCTATTAGCGGAGATACAGCGGAAGGATATTATAGTTCCCATTCGTGTTCCTATTTAAGTAAATATTTCTATAATATGTGGCGCTATAATTATTGGAATAATTTACTCAGTAAGAAAACCCCCAGAAAAGATCGATACTTTGACTTTAGGATCGATCCTTTTGATACATTCCCAATATCGAAAATATCAATATTTCAGGATCGACCCGCCCATCCCTAATCCCCATGACATTGCGTTATAAACAGAAGATTTAACTAGCGGTGGGCAGACCGAGGATTTGTGAAACACTGAAACCCTCGAAAAAAATGCGTCGAGGCCCTAAAGAGCCCCTATTATGGGTTTTTGAAAATGACCAAAGCAACACAAAGAGCTGTCATTATCAACACAGCAATTATCTCAATGTCGTTATGTCAGTAGATTTTCCAATATGATTCCTCTCTCTTTTCTGTCATCAGGTTTAAAACAGACGAGCCTGTGCACATCAACATCATCAGAGATCCCATCAGCAGATTCCTGTCCAATTATTTCTTCCGGCGCTTCGGTGACTGGAGAGGAGAAGAGAATCATGTGGTCCGAACGCCTGGGATGAAAGAAGAAGAGAGATACCTAGTAAGTCATTTAACCCCAAAACCAAAATATGACCTTTTTAATGCAAAATAGGGGCTCTTTAATGAGAAATAATGTGTTTTGAAGAAAGTAAAAGAGAGAAAGAAATAGAAGTGAGTAGGCATGGGCCGGTATAAGATTCTGACGGTATGATAACCTTGGATATCACGGTTTGACGATATTGTGATTAATTCTCTAAAATATGTTATTTTTAAATGTCTGGCTAAAAAAAGCTAACTTTTTTTGAACACAATATATTTTATTTTGAGAAACATTTAAAATATTATGCAGCAATAAACATGTCAGGCTAAATAATTCAAGTGAATCATTGACTTCTGCGGTCTTCATTAGTTTTAAAAACACAGATGTCTATATATTTTACACCTAAAAAAACTTTTAAAAAATGTAAATAAATCTTACACATACCTTAGGAACGGTATAGCAGAAAATTTTGGCGGTATGAAAACCTTGACTTTTCCAAACCGCGGTATATCTTGAAAATGGTTATCGTCCCATGCCTAGAAGTGAGTGAGCGAGTGAATAAATCTTGAATCAGAGCTGCTGTGAGTGAAGGCTACACATGAATGCCTCTTTCAGCGCTCAGCCATTAACACCCTTTACTCAATCTATATTTAGCATCAGACTGACTGTGCTGCTGGTTTTCCTGAAGTTTATTAACGGGAGTGTATACAGTATGACGTCACTGAACACAAACAACACAGACTTTCACAGCTCGTTTTGCATTCCTAGTCATTTTGCACAGTTAACGGGAATATGCATGACTTCTGTTCAAATACTCACTCTTATTTGTTCAGTTTGTGCAGCTTTATGTTAGCACAAATATTTTTAAATGTTATTAATTTTATATAAATTTTTTGGATTAACCCTTGAACTTCTAGACCAAGAAAAGAATGTTTGGATTGCATTTCTTAACTCCTAATGTCACTAGTTGACACACTCAATAGATTTTGTTTCAACACATCCCATAATTTCTAAAATGTCATCCTCTACCAAATGGTTTATGTATCAGTTTATGGTTAAAGTACCAGAATTAATACATATACTATGAAAAATCTGAAAATATGAAGTGTAAGGGCATTCGTTCATTCATTTTCTTTTGGGCTTAGTCCCTTTATTAGTCTGGGGTCGCCACAGCGGAATGAACCACCATCTTATCCAGCATTTGTTTTACACAGCGGATGCCCTTTTAGCCACAACCCATCTCTGGGAAACATCCATACATTCTCAATCACACACATACACTACAAACAATTTAGCTTACCAAATTCACCTGTACCACATGTCTTTGGACTGTGGGGGAAACCGGAGCACCCGGAGGAAACCCACGCAACCACGGGGTGAACATGCAAACTCCACACAGAAATGCCAACTGACCCAGCCAAGGCTCGAAACAGCGACCTTCTTGCTGTGAGGCAACAGCACTAGCTACTGCGCCACCGTGTCGCCTATTTTCATTTCTATTTATAGTAATACAAAGAATTTATTTTTATTTTTGTTTTATTTTTAAATATAACACTGATAACGAACGGGCGCATTATTTAAAACAACACAGATTGTGTGTGTACTCTTTAACTTGAGAAATTAGCACAATTGTGAAAGTGACAACAATTATAGCACTATTGGAGTTTATTGCCAGCTAAATTACCAACAATTGTACATGTTAACAAATATCAGTAAATTAACAGATAGATTTATGACGAGTTCAGACTGCATGATTTTATCCCTGATTTTGACTCGCCGACAGGTTTTGAGAAATCGCTGACAAACACCTGAAATCACAGGCAAATCAGTGCTCGTGCACGCGAGTGACAATCACACAATATGAACTATCAAAGACGCGATCTGAGAGAATCGCTGATGAGTCGCCGATGCCCAGGAGATATTTGGCGTGCTGAATATCTGGAGCTGTCGGCGATTCAAATCATGCTGTGTGAAATGTGTTTTAACTGAAAATAACATCAGCAATCGTCTACAGCCAATGAGAGAGCAGCGTTCACTAGTGTGGGTACCTGCAGGCCAGCGGGAGGTTGAGGAGAAGTTAAAAGCGCTCATTTTCAGTTTATTCGGACCCAAGAAATGGAGGGAAAATGAGTGTAAATTTGGCAGGAACCCCCGTGTCTGTTTGACGTGTCATGTGAGCAATATCACAACCCAACCCGGTCAAAAAATTAAAAAGTTGAGGAGAAATTGAAGTCCCTTCAAAGCCAGGTGAACAAATATGGACATTTCTACCCGATTAAAGGTTTCTTTCTCATTATGTAGTTAAAAACAAAAGATATACTACGTGTTTTTGGGTGTGAGACGTAGTTTGGACAAAGTTGTCTGCGATTCTTATTTTGAAGTCATGCAGTGTGAAACTGTCGCTGATCCATCTTGCAGTGTAAACAAAGCAGCGACCAAACGCTAGCCCAGATAGTCATGCAGTGTGAAAACATCTGTGACACGACTACTTTGAAAATCATGCAGCCTGAACTCGGCATAACTCTACTGAGTGAAGCCCAGCAGCTGCTGTTCTTTTGAGTCACTTTTTTAAAATTGCTAAAATGAATGCCAAATGAATGTTAAAATATTGCTAAATTTGTTGCTAGGTGCTTTTTGAAAAAAAATAGTTGCTGGGTAGAATGAACAGTTGCTAAATCTCGCAACAAAATTGCTAAGTTGGCAACGCTGCTCTCGACCGCACATTCGGTCTCTCTCGCGCACGCGTACTCGTCTCTCTCACGCGCCAACACTCAGCTTCTCTCCCTCGCGCACATTCGGCCTCTCTCTCGCGCACATTCGGTCTCTCTCGCACGGCAGTACTCGGCCTCTCTCCCGTGCCAGCACTCGGTCTCTCTTGCGCACATTTGGTCTCTCTCGCGCACACATTCGGTCTCTCTCTCGCGCGCGTACTCGGTCTCTCTCATGCGCGTACTCGGTCTCTCTCATGCGCCAACACTCGGCTTCTCTCCCTCGCGCACATTCGGTCTCTCTCACGCACATTCGGTCTCTCTCACGCACATTCGGTCTCTCTCACGCACATTCGGTCTCTCTCACGCATACTCGAGTCTCTCTCACGCGGCAATACTCGCCCTCTCTCCCACGCCAGCACTCGGTCTCTCTCACGCACATTCGGTCTCTCTCGCGTGGACCCGGTCTCGATAGGTTCGCTCGACTTTTGTCCACTCCGGCGCCTCATAATATTACGCCTGAACAACTTTTGAATAATTTTACGATTGTACAACTAATTGAATGCTAAACTTCTATGCATTTCTTTCTTCTGCTTAACACAAAATGAAAGCAGAGAGCGCCATTGACATCCATAGTAGGAACAAAACATACTATGGAAGTCGATGACTTTCTCTTTCATTCTTTAGTACAGTGGTTCTCAAACTGTGGTACGTGTACCACTAGTGGTACGCAGGCTTCCTTCTAGTGGTACGCGGAGGAATTGCTGAATAATTGAGGTAAAAAAAAAGGAACACACTTTTAACCCTTTAACACGTACTATAACACCGATATGATCAGTAAATTGATTTTAATAGGCTAAACCTTCATTCATTCATTTTCTTTTCGGCTTAGTCCCTTTATTAATCCGGGGTCGCCACAGCGGAATGAACCGCCAACTTATCCGGCATTTGTTTTACGCAGCGGATGCCCTTCCAGCCACAACCCTTCTCTGGGAAACACATCCATACATCGCAAACATACACTATGGACAATTTAGCTTACCCAATTCACCTGTACCACGTGTCTTTAGACTGTGGGGGAAACCGGAGCACCCGGAGGAAACCCACGCAACCACG
>CAIGQQ010004828.1:2561878-2571928 GCA_903798035.1 Danio albolineatus | reverse complement strand
CGCAACCACGGGGAGAACATGCAAACTCCACACAGAAATGCCAACTGGCCCAACCGGGACCTGCCCCAACCGGGGATCGAACCAGCGACCTTCTTGCTGTGAGGCGAACGTGCTACTCACGCGCCACCGTGGCGCCCTATAATCCAATTAAATCCATATATTTAAAATACAAGTTAATGTTTTCAAAGATGTAATTTCAAAGATATACAAACGAGTCATATATAAATGCGTCATATATTTCAAAATTCATCAAAAAGAGTTTATATATCCATACAATGACATATAACTCGGGCCAGACGGAATCTGCGGGCATTTTTTGCTATTCCTGCGGAGTATTTTGTTAAAAATCTGCGGATTCATGCGGAATATTTTTAGGAACATCATAACAAAAAAATGAATATATGAAATAAAAACTAATACCTTTTTAACTTTTATTTAATGTTTACAATGCAAATCCAATTAGATCCACTTTATTTGGTAAACAAAGCAAGTCTTTCATATAAAATCTCTACTAAAAGACAGAAAATAGTACTTTACAAACTGTGTTGTAAATAAATCATATGAATATTTTCATATTAGTCAATATTATTACTGAAATTAATTTTAAAAAACTGAAAAAATATAAATTTACACACATTTACACAAGTAAATAAACAGAATCAATGATGGGCTAAAATCTGCGGATTTCTGCACTCGCCGATTCCGTGTGGCCCTACATATGACCTATATTTATGATGTCCAAGGACCTTTCCAGGTTGAATAGGCTACTTTATGATAATACTTTACATTTCAGTACAGCAGTTTTTCTAAAAACAGTGCCATTTTTAATTAACTTTTAAAAGCACATTTTAGGTTAAATGTTGACATTTTATGATTTTTTTTACCTGTAAGCACAGTATTAATGTTCAAACTATTTATATTTGTTAAATTGGCTGATAATAATAATAAATATTCATAATAATATGAATTAGTTTGCCTTGTTTTTCAACTGTGCAGTGCTGTAGCTGCTTAATTAGGCCTATACGCATACTGTATTTCAATATTGATTATTATGGTGGTACTTGAAGAGACATTTTTTTTTTCCTAGGTGGTACTTGGTGAAAAAAGTTTGATTTTCCTTTGCCTTCAACAGAAGAAAGAAAGTCAAACTAGGTTGGAACAAGTGGAGGAGGAGTAAATGATGACAGATTTTATATTGTTGGGTGAACTTGCCCGTTGATTTTAGTATGCTGTTCAGCAGCAGTGTCTTACATTGGTGTTTCCTCTTTTCTGCTTGACTAAAGGACATCAACACCTGCATCTTGGAAAGCTACCCAGAATGCACCAACCCTCGGCTCTTCTACATCATCCCATATTTCTGCGGGCAGCATCCTCAGTGCAGGTGACTTTTACACTCATGTTACTGTGCATGATGCTGCATCCCAATTCGCATATTCATTCATTCGTTTTCTTTTCGACTTAGTCCCTGGAATGAACCACACGATTCGCATACTATCGGTCCTAAATAGTATATGAAAATATAATTAATAAATGCCAGAATTAATTTGGTTCACAGGTGGTGTAGAAATATTAAAAGTGTACAATCATCAAACTGCGTATATTACCCACAATACATTATTGTGTGTTGGACGTGAATTTGATTAGAACTACAAATGCAGGTAAAAAAGTGTAAACAAACTACAAACATGGTGGACGTGTGAGACCATCCGTCAAGTAGAAAGGTGTTTGAATGAATATTATTTAATATCTAGGCTACTGTAAAGTATTTGAATTCCGTTTTTTATGTCATGTTTCGTCTGCAACAACAATGAGAACCTCCAACACAATCTTTTTTTAAATGTTTTCTTCAAGGATGGCAATGTTTGGACATTAACTTTTGATTGCATTATTATGCTAACACCTGAGGTGATTCTCTGCATGAAAGACTTGAGAGTGGCAGATTAACCTGCTCCAATAAGCTAGGTAATTACGTAAATATGAAAGAAATGTGGACGATGTGTCATGGTGATTGACAGGGCACATAACTAGCAAAGTAAAGGACCGTTAATGAGAAAGCAGTATGCCCCAAAGCTTGCATACTCTTCTCTTACACACTTAAAAGTATGTACAGTAGGGGAAATAAGTATTGAAGGTTTTTCCTGTAATAATACTTCTAAAGGTGCTGTTGACGTGGAATTGAACCAGATTTTAGTAAAAACTCCAACAATACAAGCATAAAAATTTAAAAATTTAAAAATCTGAGAAATGAGTTGTGTGTAATAACAATAAATGACACAAGGAGAAAGTACTGAAGTACTGAAATGTATTTAATACTTCATATAAGGCTTTTTTTGGAGATGGCAGATTAAAGACGCCTCTCATATGGAGGATGAAGGTGTGAGTTTCTCACAGACTTCAACAGAGTGTAACAATCTTGATGGTTCTGTGGGTCTCATCTACCAAATCTGAGCTTTAAGTTGTATTCTCTATTGGATTCAAGTCAGGGGATTGGCTGAGCCATTCTACAGCTTGAGTTTCTTTTTATTTTTGGATCACTGTCTTGCTGGAATGTCCACTCTGGATTCATCTTCATCTTCCTGTTAATGTAGATGTTGGACTGAAGCAGTTGATATTCATTTATGGCCCGTTTCCACTGAGTGGTACGGCATGGTTCGGTACGTTTTTATGGCCGTTTCCACTGTCTAAAAGCGTACCGAACCAAACCGTACCGTACCACTATTTGGGTAGCCTTTGCAAATGGCAAAGGGCATTCACTCGCTCAACAAGCCAAAATGAAAACAATGTAACCTGCTTTGTCTGAAGTGTAAGCGGTTTTGCTTTGTTGCTCACATGCGCGTCTATATTTGAAATAACAAACTTCTTGAGCTGATGATAACAACGTGCGCTTGATTATTGGTGTGCTTTTGAAACCCGATCCTTTCAGAAACAGACAAACGCGAGACTGACGCGTACAAAAACAAAGGAGAAGCCGGAAAAGACAAAGGAGCAAATTATCTTTTCAGCAAACATAAACAAACTGCTTCATTTAATTATTATCATCAGCACCTTCTGGACTATTATGAACATGGACAGTTACTCTCTAACAGAGGCTACATGTGCTGGTGAAGATTAAAGACACAGATGAGAGGTTTGCACTGTGGCTAGATTTAGTGTTGTTTTTGAACCTAAATAAAGCCTAAATGTCTGCTGTGTGTAGTTTTTCTTTAATTGGTAACATATTTGAGACTGTAAGGGGCTGTATGTGTTCATATATGCTGCATTTATTTATTTATTTTATATAATAGCAGACAGAAGGCTGTTTCGCATCATTGATCTGCTGTTATAATCAGATCAAGGTTATAGAAAGGTTAGTAATGAACATTTATACACCAGTGATTATCTGTATAATAAAACATCTGTTTTGTGAGAAGTGTTTTTCATATGATATGTGAACGAACTGTACAGCTTTACAGTAGACATTTCCTCGAGCGAGAATGACGTCAACTGAAACTTTCTGTCGTACAGCACGCCCGCCAAAAGAGTACCCTTGGTACCCTTTTAGCCGTGGAAACGCAAGCCTGATAAAGGTGACCCGTACAGACCTGTACCGTACCGTACCACTCAGTGGAAATGGGCCATTACACTGAGGAAGGGCAGAGGGTTGCTGAAGAACTACTGAGAGATTTCAGCTACTGTCTGGGCTTTCACTGCCTTTCTACACCTCCCTTTCTTCATGTATTCAATACTTTTCCCCCTGCGTCATTTCATTTTATGACACGTGAATTAATTAGTTTTGTTTTCTATACATATATGGATTTCTTTGGTTGTTACTAACATCTGGTGAAAATTTCAAGTCAACTGCACCTTTATAAATATGTTTTCTGAGAAAAATGTTGACATGTTCAATTCTTATTTGCCCCACTGCACTTTTTCTTCCAAAAAAAGTACATGCTTTAAGGATGTAGTATAAGTAGGTAAATTGGGATGCAGAAAAAGTCTTTCCGGTACCAGAGCTGTTTCCAGCTTCCAGCATTTCTCTCCACCTCTGAACTAACAGATACCTGAGTAATGAGCTCAATTGATTTTGTTGTTCCTTAATCTGTCCTGTTGACCAGAGAGCCGGGTTTGTGGGCTTTGGAAACGGCCAAGCAAAACGTTCTGGATCATTATCTGCTAGTGGGAGTGTTGGAGGAGCTGGAGGACGTGCTGCTGCTGCTGGAGAGACTAATGCCACACTTCTTCTCTGACGTCCTCAACATCTACAAGAGCCCCGGTGAGGACAGGCAAATATTTGTTGTAAATGGTTACAGATTTAATATAAATATGGTGTATATATATAAATTATTAGCCCTCCTATTTTTTTCTCTAATTTCTGTTTAACAATGAGATAATTTTAAAAAAAATTCTAAACATAGTAGTTTTAATAACTCATTTCTAATAACTGATTTCTTTTATCTTTGCCATGATGACAGTACAGAATTTTTTTCAAGACGCTAGCATTCAGCTTAAAGGGTCACGAAACACCAAAACACATTTGTTGAGCTGTTGACAGTCATATATGTGTCCCACGCTGCTGTAAACACTATGAGTACACATATATTTTGCTAAAGAGTGAAAATTGGTTGTTTTTGCATTATTTCGAGCAAATTCATTCTTCCGGTTTGAAACTAATTTTTGAAGCTGCGTCACGCCGATGAGATCCATGCGTGTATTCCAGCATGGAGAGTGAACGTCTGTACCTGTGAGTGCATCGTGACGTCTCTGAGCGTGTGGCATTGATTCAGGAGATAGACTTGGTTCAAACCAATCAGCGCGCTCTATTGTGTTTGCTGTGTAGCTTCATTAATATGCATGACAGCTTCGAAGATTGTACCTGCTACAGTGTTCAGACGGCAGAGAGACGCCACATTTTGTTGCCAAAACAAGTGGAAGAGGAAGAATTGTTTGCAGAAACAGGTCGCCAGTGTTGTGTTTATAAACGTGCTCCAATGAAAGTTTTGCTTTCCTTTCCCCGCTATGAGAGCGCAACTGGACTCACGGTGGATTACAGTGAACGCGACACGCGAAAGAAATGCGTAAGGAACGTTTTTACCCGAGAGGTTTCCGCATCTGGAAATGGTGAAATCTCGATTTGCCGCTCGTCTCCTTTTCAAAAAACAGCCGCGGTCCAGTTGGTGTTGATTTTCCTGTCTCTACAGATGTGGTAAGTGAGAGAATGCTGCTCTCCGAGTGTAAACATATAAATACCCTAATCAAACAGCTACCGTCGTTTAGAATTTTCGCTGCGTTTTGTGACAGGATGGTCTAAACACATGCACACGGCTTTCTGACGCTGCCTACAGAGGGCGTCTAAGTTACCGTTTTTTTTTTCTAACGAACGCAGTGCGGTATCAAATACTCCATTAAATCTGCACTCCTCCAGCAGTTACTCTAATTTATTATCTGGTTTGTCACGAGGGACACACAGGAAATGTTCCTTAATAAAAGTGAAAGTGCCAAACTGCAGTTAAAGTCGACAAATTAATCATTTGGCAAATAATTCTTTTACTGATGTCCATGTAAACAGTCACTGTCTTTCTCCCCTGCTTCTATGTTTGTGTGTTGCCTGTTTGAAAATCAGCGCGTGCCCAAATGGAAACTCCCATTTTTATGCAAAACCTTCCCTCTTTTTCTCCCCTGACACTCCCATCTGAACCGAGCTGGACACACCCACTTTCCTGAGCTTTTCCAGACTCAGGCCCCGTTTACACTAGTGTGTTTTAGTTTTAAAACGGCGTTTTAGCATGAAAACGATCTGCGTCCACACTAGTGTTTCACCCAGCGTTTCTGAACACATCTCCGTCCACACTACTCCACCAACAACGTATATCACGTGATCATTCGCGCACTCTGCATGCGCATTCAAGTATAAACAGGAAGCATGTGTCTCGCTCGGCATTCTAAATAGGGCTTACGCCGCCTGAAACACGAGCGATTAGCGAGTGCTTGAAGAATAGCTTGCCTCTTGCAAACATATGCACCTGTTGTAGTAAAAAAAGGTTTAACTGCACAATGGTGCCTAAAACGGACAATAGTGCAAACAACGCTCCCATTTCTGTTCATGTTGTTTACAGTGAAGGCTGGTCTGTGGCGTTATAGTCATGTGATAGGGGCTTGACGAATAAAGGAAGGTTACGCAATCACCCAAAAGCGAATCTCAGTAGCGAATCTCAGCAGCCATGCCTCCGTTTTCAGATGTCTCCTTTTCCCCCATCCACACTGAGACGGAGCAGCAGCGTTTTAGAATGAAAACGGCCCGGCCCCTCCAGCATTTCCAAAGTTATCCGTTTTCGGGGCTCGAAAACTCCGGCGTAGTGTGGACGGATGGCGTAACCGTAGCAAAACTTATGCGTTTACGAAAACGAAAGCGCACTAGTGTAAACGGGGCCTATAAGTGTAAAAACACCCTGCTGAGACAGGGGGGTTTTGTAGCCCTTCAAAGTGACATTTAAAGGCTTAACTAGGTTAATTAGGCAAGTTAGGGCAATTAGGCAAGTCATAGTATAACAGTGATTTGTTCTGTAGACAGTTGAAAACAAATATTGCTTAAGGGGACTAATAATATTGACCTTAAAATGTTTTTTTTTTTATTAAGAACTGCATTTATTCTAGCTGAAATAAAACAAATAAGACTTTCACCAGAAGAAAAAATATTATAGGGAATACTATGAAAAATTCCTTGCTCTGTTAAACCTCATTTAGGAAATATTTGAAAAAGAAATTCACAGGAGGGCAAATAATTTTCACTACAACTGTATATATATGTGTCTGTCTGTCTGTCTGTCTGTCGCTGTTATGTTCAGAATACAGGAAGCTGGGGAACCTGACGGGCACCGTCCGCAAACAGAGCCCGAATCTGGAGGCCCTGCGGGTGCTTCATCAGCGCATGGAGTATGAATACAGATTCTACCAGTTCATCAGAGCTCAGTTTCACCAAACCAAGAGGAAGATCGGCTTGAGGAGCGGCCCACAATCCTCCAGACCTCAGAGGATAAACATACAGGAGCAAACTGAAGATCCACAGACCTGACCATCACTAACTGCAGTCCTCAGATCAGTCGGATGCTTTGCTCAACCACCATACTGGACAAAGCTTGACAATCAGGAGGGTGTCTTGTGTTTTCATATAGAAGAAAAACTATTACTACTAAAACTACTGAATGTTGCCTTCAGCGTTCTTAAAGAGTAGTGAAAAATCACACTGAAACAAAAGTACCATTACTGGCCCAAAAATGTAGTGCAAGTACAGTAAAAGTAGCTGTTGTAATAAATATTACTCAAAGTATGAGTACAAAAAAAAAAAAAGGCTTTTTTAAAGTACTCAAGAGTCAGTACTCCCAAAGTCCCTTTAAGGCGGCCATCTTTGAAGCGCCTCTCGGGCAGTATGCTCGGGCATTCAGTCTGAATAGAGAAACATCACTAATGGCTACGGCCAGATGAAATCTGCGAAATTTTTTGCTATTACTGCAGAGTATTTTGTTAAAAATCTGATTATTTATGTGGAATGACTTTGGGAGTATCATAACTAAAAACCTAATATATGAAATAAAAAGTAATACCTTTTTAACATTTATTTAATGTTTACAATGCAAATCCAATTAGATCCACTTTATTTAGTAAACAAAGCAAGTCTCTCATATAAAATCTCTACTAAAAGACAGAAAATAGTACATACAAACTGTATTGTAAATAAATCATATGAATATTTTCACATGTCAATAATATTACTAAAATTAATTTAAAAACTGAATAAATATAAATTTCCATACATTTACCCAAGTAAATAAACAGAATCAATGTTGGGCTGAAAATCTGCAGAAATCTGGGGAATTCTGCGCGTGCAGATTCCGTGTGGCCCTACTAATGGCCTATTAAACTGGCATATGAGAATGTATTTCAGCATCCTGCCAAAAAATCCCGCTTGAAATTATCAAGCACAATTAATATAAATGTTACTTTAATTACAAAACATACATTTAAAGGCCGTTTTCTCCTGCACTCATAAATCTACACCTTAACAGCTCAAACGTTTTCCTTTAAAATATATATATATATTTTTTTTATTTTTATTTTACAATGCATTAAATATTAGTTTTTCTGGCTGTTCACAGTATTTTCTGAATTATGGAGTGATAGAACTGCACCAAACCCGCTCAGTAAAAAAAAAAAAAAACATTTACTGTAAGCTCAAAAAAGAAAAGAAATCGGAACTAATTTGATTAAGAAACATATGCTTATTAGACATATGCTTATTAAAAATATGCTTATTAGACATAAGCTTCTTACAATACTTTGGAACTTTTATGACTTGTAATCAATATCAATGCAGTTACCACAAAATGCAAATTTCAAGCAGGCGTTCTTCACCTGATCAATGGTAAATGTATAAATCAGCTGGGTAGAAATACGGTGTATTTTTTCTTTACTCCGTTCACCTGCAGTGTCTTACTTTAAAAGTGTAGTTTACATAAAAAGGAACATTATTTCACCATTTGCTTCACGCTGAAGTGGTTTCAAACGTTCACGAGTTTGCTTGTTAAAGATATTTCATTTAAAGCAAGTTGGAAGCCGGTCGCCATTGACATCCATAGTAAAAAAAAAAAAACATACATTTCTTAATTATTAGTAAAAAATATTATAGGAAATATTTAAAAAGAGAAAAAAAACTAATAATTACAATAATTCTGACTTCAACTGTGTGTATACATATACAGGGGCTTCACATTAATACCCGCCAATTGCGTGTAGATTTCAGCTGTGGTGGGTTAGACAGACACTCTCACTAGCCACTTTGGCTGTACTGTAAAATAACGGCTGTTAAATTACAGAAATTTACCGTAAAATAACAGGTTGAGTTACAGAAATTTACCAGAAATGTAAATTGAAGGAAATTTCTGTAATTTAATGTCCGTTATTTAACAGTAAATTGCTGTAATTTGACGGCCGTTATTTTACGGCACCCCAGCTACTGTAAATAAACCGTAAAATTATGGATTTTTTTTTTTTCCACAGTGTGGTTGAAGATCATTTTTAAATCATATTTTTCTTAAAAGCAGGGTTCGACAAAACAGATCATGTCCAATATGCGTGCACATGTCATCTCAGAATAGAGAAGCAGCATGACCGACAAAAATAGCATTCGCTCAAGCTAAAGAAAGCAGGTGAATAACATTGCTTTAATAGGAGATTAACTCCTCATTTATGTGTAGTTAACTAGCGATCTGAGAGACCCGAGAGGCTACTATGCAGTTTTAGATACGTCAAATAATTATTTTTACAATGTAACTGTTTTTTGTTGAATAAAAAAAAAAGCAAGTATACAGCTAGATTTAGCATGTTTTGACATATTTTTTAACATTTGTGGCCAAGAAATAATTATTTATTTTTGGTGTGGTCAGAGGTAAATTTGGTAAATCCTAGTGTTGAGCCTTGAAAAGTCCTGTGAAATAAAAAACTAATTGCAATGTGACACTAACCAATCTGCTCATGCACACTGACCATACACACAAAAAAAAAAGTTAAATGAGGAGGCATGTGGAAAAACAAAATCTAAATCAAGTCATTTTAGCATGCCAAAGTCAAATTTATGCATATTAAATATACTTTCCCAACAACAAAATTGTGGCTAGCAGTGGTGTAAAGTAACTAATTACAAATACTCTGCACTACTGTAATTGAGTAGTTTTTCTCAGCAATTGTAATTTACTGAGTAGTTTTAAAAATGTGGACTTTTACTTTCCCTTGAGTACATGTTTAGTGCAGTATCGGTACTTTTACTCCACTACTGTCCTTCAACCTGCAGTCACTACTTTATTTCTTTTTGTCTGTGGTCATTGTCTAAAGTAGAAAAATCAGTCCTGTGATTCCTGTCCAATTAAATCACACATAGAAAGTAAATCACATCATACTGAACAAACTCAAGACATGGGCGCTTTATAAATGCAGCAAACCTTTGGAAACATTAAAAATGTCCAAGAAGATGTCCAAAATCTGCACACGCAATGATCCAGAGACTGTTTATAGACTGCATGT
>CAIGQQ010004828.1:2532568-2560573 GCA_903798035.1 Danio albolineatus | reverse complement strand
GGGTCACCAAACTTGTTCCTGGAGGTCCGGTGTCCTGCAGATTTTAGCTCCAACCCTAATCAAACACACCTGAACAAGCTAATCAAGCTCTCGCTAGGTATACTTGAAACATCCAGGCAGCTGTTTTGAGGCAAGTTGGAGCTAAACCCTGCAGGACACCAGACCTCCAGGACCAAGATTGGTGATGCCTGGTTTACATCATGCTTATCAAAACTACATACAGACAAAAGACAGAATGGGGGAGTGGTATGGGGTGAAAACAATATTACCAGTAAAACTAAATCTTTAAATTCTACAAGAAGAAAAACGATAGGTTGAGTGGGAGTAATGTACTCAATCCATTTAAACCTTAAGTCAACAAATATATCTATTTGATTGTGCACACTATATGTGATTTTCTCCATAATGAATATATTTTTCAAAACATCAATCAAATCTTGCATTTGTGGTGGATTAGGTTTATACCAGCATCTAGTAATGGCTTTTTTACTTAAAGCAAGGATGACTCTATACATGTATTTGTTTTTTTCTTTCCAAGGAATCCATTGACAGCGTACCCAAGTAAAGTACCTCAAAGCTGAAATCAATTGAAATATTTAAAATATTTTCTAAAATGCTATGTATCCCTTTCCAAAAACTTTTATTATTAGGACATCCCCAAAATATGTAAAAATGATTCGCGTCCTGTGAACCGCAATGCCTCCAACAATTTGAGTTCCCATAGAATGACATTTTCTGTTTTGGGGTAAGGAAAAAAACGAATAATATTTCTCCAGCAAAATTCTCTCCAATATGAAGAACGGGAAGTAGCCCATTGTAATTTACATATTTTTAGCCAATCCTCATTTGAGAAGATAATGCCACTTTAATTATCCATCATATTTTTAAACATTATTAAATATTTTGTAGTGTTGTTTGAAATATTTTTAGTTGAAATATTCACAGCTTAAATAAACAGCTATGTTCAATTTCAGGACCTAAAAACACAACCCCTGGCACATCAAGTCATTAAAATACAAGCACTTGTTGATTTAGTGTATTAGTTTTTTCAATTTGTGCTATTCAACAAGCTTTTTATTTCGATGCTTTTGTCACTGATTTTGATCTATAAAATGACCTTCCATGCAGTGTGAAAGACAGCTCTACAGTAAGTGAATAAAAACATCCAGCTGAGGTATAAATCTAAAGGTGCACTGTTTAAAACTATTCTTGAAGGAAACAGTCAACTCAAAGTTGAATCTTTTGCCAGCTTGTATCTATTTTGACATGAGACATTGCCAAATATGAAGTGCCAGATCTGGTAAAACTTGAACGCGATGTTCTCTTCAAGGCAAGGCAAGGCAAGTTTATTTATAAAGCACATTTCACACACAATGGCAATTTAAAGTGTACCGTTAAAAATAAATAAATTTTAAAAATCTGTAATTTTTTATTACAGAAATGTACCGTAAAACAACAGATACTAAATGATAGAAATTTCCTTCAATTATAATATATTTAAATATAACATATTATAATAATTAAATTATTTTACCATTTTTTCCTGCACCCCAGCTGCCGTAAATAAACCGTAAAATTACGATTTTTTTTTACAGTGTGCTTTACATAAACAAGAAAAAAAAGACAAGTATGAGAGAATAAATAAAAAACATAATAAAAATGATTAAAACAGATTAAAATGTGTTAAAACAGGTTATAAAAGAATGAAAAACAAAAGAAAGACATAATAGTGCGATCTGTGTTTTCAGTCTTGATTTGAATGTGCCTAATGTTGGAGCACATCTGATCATTTCTGGAAGCTGATTCCAACAGCCGGGGGCGTAATAGCTGAAGGCAGATTCACCCTGCTTTGATTTTATGTGATCCTAAAGATCTGAGTGATCTTGAGTTTGTATTCAGTGTATTCAGTATTGGGGTCCTAGGCCATTTAGTGATTTATAGACAAGTAATAAAACTTTAAAATCAATCTGAATGTAACTGGGAGCCAGTTTAAAGGCCTGTGGACTGGTGTGATGTGCTCTGACTTTCTGATTCTTGCCAGAATCCTGGCCGCAGCGTTCTGGATGAGCTGCAACTGTCTGACTGTCTTTTTGAGAAAGCCAGTGAGGAGTCCATTACAGTAATCCACCCTGCTGCTGATAAAAGCATGAACAAGTTTCTCTAAGTCTTCACTGGAAACAAAGCATCTAATACTTGCAATGTTTTTGAGATGATAGTATGCTGATTTAGTTACTGCTTTGACATGACTGTTGAAACTGAGATCTGACTCCAGAGTCACACCAAGATTCTTGACCTTATTTTCTGTTGTATGACCCTTAGAGCATCCAACTGTTCATTTCATCAATGCATTAGCAGAGGGGGTCAATGGGGCTGTAGTCATTATGCAGTAAGGCTATGCAGATCTGAGTGCATATCAAACTGTTGCTGGAGACCCCCAAAATATGACCTTTTATAAAAGCATAATTGGGCCTCTTTAAATTTAAATCTTGTACATTAACACTGAGAAATGATGCAAATTTTATCAATATTTCAGAAACTGCTTTTGATTATCACCAGTATTGAATTCAACAAATTTTGTTAAAGTTGGTTGAACATTTTTGAAAATTTAAAGAATGAATATTGTGTATGACTCCCATGAGCTTGGAGGACTGCATCCACACATTTCTGCAATGACTCAAATAACTCATTAATAAAGTCATCTGGAATGGCAAAGAAAGTGCAGGACTCCCAGAGTTCATCAAGATTCATCTTCAATGCCTCCTCCTTCATCTTACCCCAGACATGCTCGATAATGTTCATGTCTGGTGACTGGGCTGGCCAATCCTGGAGCACCTTGACCTTCTTTGCTTTAAGGAGCTTTTATGTGGAGGCTGAAGTATGAGGAGCGCTATCCTGATGAAGAATTTGCCCTCTCCTGTGGTTTGTAATGTAATGGGCAGCACAAATGTCCTGATACCTCAGGCTGTTGATGTTGCCATCAACTCTGCAGATCTCTCTCACGCCCCCATACTGAATGTACAGTAACCCCAAACCATGATTTGTCCTTTCTGTGAGAATCTTGGGCTCATGCAGGTTCCAGGAGGTTTTCTGCAGTATGTGTGATGATTGGGATGCAGTTCAACAGATGATTCATGTGAAAAATCTACCTTCTGACACTTTTCCAAATGATCAACTAGAAGCTGAATTATTATGTTCTGCTCGTACAACTGGGATCGACGACAAGGCTTTTGTCAGGTGTTGTATTTCTTTTACACGTAACTACCTAACACTGGAAACTGGCATTTGTTAATGCATTCCAACATCAAACCAAACGAATTATGTTTAAAATTAATTCTTATTAACATTTGTAATAAACAAGTACTGGATTTCATTAAGCAGCTGAAAGTGCCGGAAACTTTATATCCAAATAACAACTATGTATTTGATAGAAACATTTCTTTTAAAGTACCTTTGTTCAAGCCACGGTAGGTAGTTCAGACATTCACACTTCAATGTGGTAAACGCTTGACCGAACTTGTGGTCAGGAAAACGCTTCAACTCATGATCCGTCATGTAACGAAATCCAAAGACCAAATCTGCCCAGAAGGGCTTTTTATCCCTGGGAACGTCCTTGAAAATCTGATACCTGTGAGAAAGAAAAACACAATAAAGGATTAGAGGACTCCAAAGTAAAACATTCTCTCAAAACAAACTCATAATTAATCAAGAAAAAAATATATTTTTTTCATGTCTTACTTAAATATGATTCAAATATAAGTTGAAATGTTATTCACCCAAACCTCAAATGCTTCAAATTGGTAATAATAGGGGACAAAAATGAATGCGCATGATTCTCTGAAGAGACTGTTCACTGATCAGTGTTTACATTGAAACTCTATGACGTATAGACAAAATTACCCATTATGCTTTGCGTGTATGTGCAAGGAGAATGCTAAGAACTTCCGGTCGGCAGCTGATGCGTATAAACAGTCACATTTGGACAGCTTGGAAACGATAGTTTTAATCAATGTCATTTGCTTTTAACGTCTTTGAACTAATACTGCTGTTGATCAGCGCCACCTCCTTGACTGATCGTTTAAAAAAGCGATATAATAGGATGGAAAACTGTCACGGTTCGGGTTGGGGAAAGGAGAGCGAGGACTCAGGTGCAGGAAAATGGTTATTTATTAATAAAAAATAAAACAAAACAGCAAAACAAACTACCCCAAGGGGGAAAACATTAACAAAACAAACAAACAATCAAAAACAAACTTCACTGGGCTGGCAGGGAAAGAGCAGGGCTGGACACAACTAGACAGGAGGATAATCGACAACGAACTGGCACCGGACAGCAGACATGAGGATAATTTAAAGCAGAAATAATTAACAAACAGACAGGTGATCATGATAGACTAATAATGGGTTAACAAGGAGGTTGGGGCTAGACAATAGACAGGAGAGGGCATGACAACAAAAGCCATGTGCTCACATAAAGACTAGAACATGCAGCCAACGAGTGAACTCATTAACTGCGTGCTCACATAATGACACAAGCACGCGGTGTGTGTAAACACGCACACCATGTGCTAAACACAACAACAGAGGACTGAACGCAAGACACAAGCACACGATAAAATGAAAACATCTTACCGTGAACTCACACACGCAGCGTGCATGTTTCAACCCAGCGCCACCCGAAACAGAACCCGACTAGACTTAAAGGCGCTGGGGAATGAAACACACGGCGCAGACAAACGATCACTAGGACGAGAGTGCGCAAATCGCGAACACGCCCAGACCCCACGCGCCCATATCAAACGGGAGCGCGCACGGTCCGAGCGTTCCCACAATCGCCACTCATACAGAGACACAATGACACCACACAGGACTAGACAGAGCTAGTGTCCGGACTCTGCCACAAAAACAGGAATTAACAAGACAGGAGTGGCAGAACCCTGACAGAAAACTTCTGTGAGGCATTTTAGCCTCGTTGTCAGAGGGCATCTCGTACAGTTTAAATTGGTTTGATACTTGTTTGTCGGGGAGGCTGCAGGAAATGTTCCTGAATAAAAGTGAAAGTGCCAAACTGCAGTTAAAGTCGACAAATTAAGAATTTGGCAAGTAATTCGATTATTGATGTCAATGTAAACAGTCACTGTCTTTCTCCCCTGCGTCTGTGTTTGTTTTGCCTCTGTGAAAATCAGCGCGTGCACAAATGGAAACTCCCATTTTTATGCAAAACCTCTTTCCCTTCCCCTGACACTCCCACCTAACAGAGCTGGACACACCCACTTTGCTGACTTTTTCCAAACTAGACAGGGGGGTTTCGTGGCCCTTTAAAGGGGCAGTAGGTGATTGTCTTCAGAAACATGTTTTGTTGTGCTGGTTGAAAGTCTCTTCACAGTCCAGTAGTAATGATTAAAGTAAATGATCTAAATGTATTTATCTGTAGTTTTATATTCTGGGTGAGGCATAAAACAAAAAAATGTTCATCCAATTAAAAATTGTCGGATGGATAATTCCCATGATTCTAATAAGTAGCCCAAACTGTCTGTCAGCAAATGCAGTTTTGTAAATCTGCGCGTCCCTGTTCACGCAGATCTGCCATTGCATGTGCACGCACACAAGAGAGAGAGAGAGCGATAAAAACAAATGCTGAATCAAAACTTTTACAAATCCTGATTTAACATTGGAGTTAGTTTTGCTGACTGGAGGAAGGACGACACCATGGCTGAAGCGTTTCTGTTAGACAGGTAATGTTATGTTACAAATGGGTTATATTCACAGAAGTGTTGTTCAGCCACTGAAATCTTCCAGCTAAAGACTGATGTGATATCTGAGCCCCCATTCCACGTCTATTAAGACAATTAATTAAATTACTTTTCTGACAAAATAATTTCAAAAGTCAATTAAATTCAATTTGAATCATGCTATTAGTAATTAATAACTTTTTTGAAGTAACTTACCCAACAATAGCTATGTTTCAATCCAAAATGCGAATGAACTTTATACGCAAAACTGGATTATTGCATAAAAGACGTGCGAATAAAGCAGCGTTTCCATCCAATGAGTCAAAGCAGACAAAATCGTTACTTCCTGATTAACTTGCGCCAAATATCAAAAAAAAAACGTAATTTGCTGCAGTAGGAGAAGCTGCGCAAATCTTTTCTTCATTTAATAAATGACTTGTGCCTCAGAAGACAATCCTGCCATGCATTGAATGCGCGGTGGCTTTTGAAGGTGTAAGACGCACAGCACAGACGCTCTTGATTCTGGAGGTCATTAATAATATAATAACACAACTACTTAAACGGTAAGGCGCTTTAAAAATGACCGAAACAACATTTCAGATGTTTTACGATGTGCTCAGTCTGCTGGTTTGTCCATTCACACACATTTTTATTATCACATGATCTCTTAACAACAACATCACATGACCTTTTTTTTTTTAATGCGCATAATGGAATTTATGCAGTAAAAGTGTTTCCATCGCAGTTTATGCGCATCTTTTCTTACTGATTAAAAAGTTTATCCAACTCAGTTATGCGCTTACATTTTTTATGCGCATTTTCAAAATGTATGCGCATCATGTCGTTTCCATCAACCGATTTTATGCGCATATCCACAATGCGAATAAAAATAGCTGGATGGAAACGTAGCTACTGTCTGGAGATTAATAAAAGTCCTGCCGGGTTGTGAACAAGTCATACGTGTGAGTAAATGATGGACATAATCATGAGTAAATGATATTGGATGTTTAATGATTATTTACCCAGAGCTCAGGTAGACGCCAGCATCTGAGGCTTGTGGAGAGTCTGCGATGGCCAGAAGATGATCGAAAGACTTCTTGAACCATTGCTGCTGCCGTTCCAGAGGAATGTCTGATAACACAACCAGTTCACAAACAATCAAGTTGATGATTTGGAGACAGTTTGGTGGTCTTAGAAAACACTTTGTGTTCATCTCACCAGGAAACTCTTTGGGAAGGAGGATTCCAGCGGCGCCGTCACTGTTGGTGTGAGGAGAAAACTTCTCAGAAATGAGGGTCACTGAACAGTATGGAAGAGTCTCAGCGATGCACACGGCAGTGGATAAACCCACCACACCGGCCCCGACCACCGCCACCTTCACACGCTTCATCTCCTGCACACCAAAGTCATTCAGTTCAGTTTATTTGTACAACATTTTACACATTCATTTTTCTTCGGTTTAGTCCAGGGGTGTCCAAACAACTCAGTTTAGTGGCGCCCCGCGAGGCTTTTTATAGATATTAATAGAATCTGGCCCGCTGTAGAAAAATAGATGTAATTCAATAAATAATCACCGGGAGTCGCTATCGCGCGCCTTCAATTAGACCACACTAAAGTAAACATAATTGATAACCACGTTTTGGCGAGCCATGGCGCAACCAAGAAGAAGGAAAATCAACAGTGAGTGCGGGAAATGTCCGAGTTTTACAAGAGTTTGGATTCATCCAAATTTCCCTTGATGAAACACCATTCAAAAAGGATGATGAGTCGGTTTGGCTCCTCATATATATGTGAGCAAACTTTTTCATTGATGAATCTAAACAAAAGTTCATTGAGAACCAATCTGACTGACAGCCACCTCTGTGATTTGCTACGTCTATCTGCTACACGACTTACTCCTGACTTGGCATCAATTCTGAAATTGAAAGCACAACATCACTGTTCACATTAATAGAGTTTATGGTGAGTAAAATATATATTATGATTTTATGTAGAAAATGTAGAAAATAATTCCATAATAATACACACACATACACACACACATACATATATATATGCGTGTCTGTGAAATTGTAAAATTTGGCCCAGGACAACATTTTGTTTTTTGCATCTGGCCCTCGGCCAAAAAACTTTGGACACCCCTGATTTAGTCCTTTAATCCCAGGAGTTGCTACAGAGGAATGAACCGTCAACTATTCCAGCATAAATTTTACACATTGGATGCCCTTCCAGCCGCAACCAAGTACTGTGAAACATCAATACATACTAATTAACACACTCATAAACTACAGCCAATTCAGTTTATTCACTTCACCTATAGCACAGATCTTTGGACTGTGGGGGAAACCTGAGGAAATTCACGCTAACATGGGAAGAAAATACAAACTCCACACAAAATGCCAATGGACCCAGCCGGCAGGGGCGTAAATCCCGGGGGGATGGGGGGGACAGAGTTGTCCCCCCCTTCCCAAAAAAAAAGTTTAAAAAAAATTGCACTCTGTATTGTGAAAAATATTTGAATCTATACCTAAAATAATTGTATAAGTAGAAAAAAAATGCATTTTGCATTTAAAATGCGTTTAGAAACTGTTGAGTTCCCCCTTCCCTTCCTCACAGTGGTTTGGTCCACTGCCTGCTTTCCCGGGTTCATCTCACCGACTATGCGCGCACACACAAGTCAGGTGTGGCTGTGGCTCAGTTCTAGATGCTCGCCAGTGAGATGGGTACTTTATTCACTGTAAATAAAGCGAGTATCTTTAATGTTGTTGATACAGACTCGTTCATCAATTATTTGCGGTAAAAATGCTGATTACCGGTGTATTTTCCATGAGTCTGCTATATTAGCGATTGAAATATTACCTATCTAGTTAACGTTAGCGTTAGCTTGTTGCAAAGTGCAACATACACTCAAAAAAACTATTTTTGCTGGTTGTTCAAACTACTAAATTAAAATGAGTTGAATCAACACAATTCTTTAGGGTTTTTTGGGACAACTTAATATGTTTATGTTCAATCTACTTAAATTTGACAAAGCAATTAAGTTAACTTAATCGATTTGGATTGGGACAACCTAAAGGAATTGTGTGGAACAGAGCATTTTTTACAGTGTACTAATGTCACAATGATAAAATACTAATACTAATAACAAAATACTAATGTCAATCACAGGCAAAAGAGAAGGAAAATATTGAGGGCCAGCAGAGCAGAGTCAGTCAGATGTACAGTGTCAGGTAAGGGGGTGAAGGAATAACGACAGAATGTTTATTTGGATGAGCAGTTTCTTTAATGTGTTTAGAGTTGTGGCTATTCAGCAGATGAACCTCACAGGCTCACCTGTTTACAGTATGATCTGTCCATTTAACAAGTGTAATGTAAACAAGTGAGTTATTATGAGTTTAGAAAACATCTTTTCCTGCATTTCTTCTGCTTCAGGAGTCAGTCTGTTGATTGTGCACAACATCAACAGACAGTATTACTGAACAGATTTGCCTTTTGTATTAGTAAGCATTTAACCATTCCGTTTTACCTTGAGGAAAACTTGATTATGCAACATGCAAAAGGCATTATACAACTGCCAAGGGAACATTTACACAACGTTCTGTTATAATTTAACATTTTGTTTTGGAGGCATAAAAACATTGGCATTGAATCATAAAGACGTGTAAACAAAGTTGTGTAAACGTTTCTTTTCTAGCTATATAATACCTTTTGCATAAAACATTTTTTTTCTACAATGTAAAAATGAATGACCAAAACAAACAAAAATCATTCAGTTTCCAGTTGGAAATAGTGTAAACATGCGCTTCAGTTTTTTCTTCTTTTTTTTTTTAAATGTAGGTTATACCAACGAGTCAGTATGCTAATGTTTTAAACCAATCAAAACTCATCTAATAAATATTGAAAACATTGGATGCCATTTATAAACTATAACTGTAGGAGTATTTTGAAAGTAGGCTGATCAAATATTTATAAAATATGAACAAAAAAATAGGAATAGTGTATGTGTGGGTGTCTGAATGAGTGTGTATGGGTGTTTCACAGTACTGGGTTGCGGCTGGAAGGGCATCCGCTGCGTAAAACATATGCTGGAATAGTTAGTGGTTCATTCCACTGTGGCAACCCCTGGTTAAATAAGGAACTAAGCCGAAGGAAAATGAATGATAATGACTGTGTAAAATCTATACAAATAAACTAAATCGAAGCTTTAGCGATACTATTGTGGGTTCAGTTTGTTACGATACACTTTTTAGCCATAACAAAATTCTACTGAAACTGTAATAACGCTACCACACCCTTGTACTGAGAAAAAATCAGATCTGAGCACTAAGCCTCGCAGTGTGAACTTAGCCCTTTTGTGAGCCAACTGACAACAGTTGTTCGCTCCACTCTTTTTCCCCTGCACTGCTGGTCACGCCCACTCCCCCCTCTGCCCGCAGCGCTCCCATCTCGGAGCATTTTTGACTTGAACCTAAAGAGGGGGCTTTCATGACCCTTTAGTATGTATAATCTATTAAATCGCTTTAATCTTTTTTTTTTTATTTGCTCACTTCAATTTCTCAATTTATTTATCTATTATATCTATCCTTTTCCCAGAGATGGGTTGCAGCTGGAAGCGCATCCGCTCCGTAAAACATATGCTGGATAAGTTGGCGATTCATTCCACTGTGGCGACCCGAGATTGATAAAGGGACTAAGCTGAAAAGAAAATGAATGAATGATAATCTATTCTCAGATCAGATAACCTATTGATATTTCTGTGATGTTGTTTTTTGTTTGTTTGTTTTTGTGCTTTTTTTTCTTTATTGATACCATTGTAAATAATCTAATGATTATTTTTGTAAATGGTGTATACCAAATGTATCTACTGGTTACAAAAAAAACTGACCTAAATAAAAAGCTGACAAACAAAATCATTTCCCTTTCACACAATACAGAGACATTCACAAGGAGACCATAAAAAATCACAATGTGTGCCAATTAAGTCAATAAACAACAGACTGGTGTGTCCTCATCTGACCGTTAGTTATAGGTTACATATTATGTGTCTCTGATGTGTCATCATTTTTTTTTTTCTCAAATAATAATAATAATTCATTCATTCATTTTAGCTTAGTCCGTTTATTAATCAGGGGTCACCACAGCGGAATGAACCGCCAACTTACGCAGCATGTGTTTTTCCAGCTGCAACCAGCCCATCACTGGGAAACACAGATACACTCTTGCACACACTCACATACATATGGCCAATTTAGTTTATTCAAATCAACTGTAGCACATGTCTTTGGAAACCCACACAAACACAGGGAGAACATGCAAACTCCACACAGAAATGCCACCTGACCCAGCCGAGGCTCGAACCAGCGACCTTCTTGCTGTGAGGCGATTGTGTTACCCACTGCGCCACCGTGCTGCTCCATAATAATAATAATGAATTATTATTAATAATAATAATAATGAGTCATTTAGAAAGTTTGCCTCAATCTAATAAACGAAGAGAATAAATCTATAAATAATTAAAAACAAAAAGCATTCCTTCAATACATATTGATTCATATGAATATTTTAAACGTTGTACAAATAGTTAGTGTATTTCGTGTTACTATAGTAAAAGTACTTATCGCAATAACAAGGTACAGCACAAATAAAGTAACTTAAAGATATATTATTGCAGCCTATTTCAAATACAATGAATATGAAGGTGAAAGCAGGTGCACAGTATTTCACACTCTTACCTCGAGTCTGTCGAGACCTGCAGGAACAAACACAAGTAAAGCTCTTCTCTCTCCCTCTCTCTCTGTGTGTGTGTGTGTGTGTGTGTGTGTTTGTGAAATATTATGTCACGCTGCAGCGCGAGGACTGTTATGTTTGTCCTGTTTAAAAGGCATCATGGGAAATTGAGTTTTCTCCGTTTTTTTCTGATATTTTGAAAGGGTTATAGCACGGGTGGGCGTATTATAAATACTATTTATATTGGCGGACATCAAACAGACTGCAACTAGGACAACATTATCTAGTTATAGTTATTGAATTCGGTGTCATACAAATGAGCGCTCTGTTGTAGCGCATTGAAGTTCTTCGCCAGCACGACTGAGGCGCTGTTTGAAAACACACTGACAGACGGAGCTGCTCCTACAGGGGGCGCGTGGAGGCTCAAATAAATTGTATAAACGCTTTAATTTTGTTATTAAAAGTACACAAATCACATTAGTAATAAAAAAATTACAAAATGTAGATTTAGAAAAGAGCAAATAATGAACAATGCATTATTAATAAGGTCACTATGTGTAAAAACTGTTTAGATGTCACAAATCAAACTCCCGTATTAATTATACTGTTCATCTGTTTTATTGTACTTGTCAAATTCTATGTATGTCTTATTATTATTACTATTTTTTTTTATTATTGTAGACCAAAAATGTCCTTGATTTGTCTTTGACGGGAACAATAAAATAGTGCTGTCTAATTTTGAAGAAGCATCAGAGGTGTAGTGGGTAACACAATCTCCTCACAGCAAGAAGGTCACTGGTTTGAGCCCTGGCTGGGTAACATGGCATTTCTGTATGGAGTTTGCATGTTCTCCCCGTGTTTGCGTGCGTTTCCTCCTGGTGCTCCGGTTTCCCCCACAAGTCTAAAGACATGCACTATGTAATGACCCAATGTAATGCAGTTATTTTTGTTGTGGTCATGAAAATAAATAATTAGAAATGGGAAGGAGTTACTTACTGCATTTATTATGCATTTAATATACTTGTATGGAATCTACTCTGAACTGAATGTGATGTTTTCAGTCATGTATCATTATGTGCAGTAATGTGCAACTAAATGTAGCTGTAATATAAATGTAAAATGTAATGAAAAAAAATGAAAAAAGTTAAAAGGTCCCGTAGAGTTAAACAATTTACTTGCATAATTTTTTAATCTGTTTAGCCGCTTTATTGTTTTGTCGTTGTCACTTTTAGCATAGCTTAGCATAATGAATTGAATCAGATTAGACCATTAGCATTTCATTAAAAAAAAGTTTTAATGATTTTCCTATTTAAAGCTTGGATATTCTGTAGTTGGATTGTGTAATAAAACCATTAGGAAAGGAAATATGACAGTATTGCCGTGAACTATACTCTCATTCTGGAGTAATAGTTAAAAAACTGCTGTTGTTCCTATAGGTGAATTGAATAAACTAAATTGGCCGTAGTGTTTGAGTGTGTATAGATGTTTCACAGTACTTGGTTGCGGCTGAAAAAGGCATTCGCTGTGTAAAACATATGCTGGATAAGTTGGCGGTTCATTCCACTGTGGCGGCCCCTGAATAATAAAGAGGCTAAAGCCCAGGTCACACCCCACTTTTCTCCCCATAGACTTCCATTCATATGCATGCCAATGGGGCAGACCGGAAACGCAAGCTCATTTGACAAGTTTTGCAGTTCGCTGCGTTGGCAAGTTCAAGCTTGGTGAGCTCTGACCTGTGAAATTGCATCATGTAATTGTGTGAGACCAATCGAAGACCAAAATATGACCTCTCTGGACAGAAATTAAAAATATGGACCAATCGCTTGCTTTTTGTAAATTCTAATCATCTTGATTAATCCCGCCCCTTTTCGCTGTGCAGTACGACAGAATTTCACATGCTTAAACCCTAAAGTGACTGCAGCAAAAGAAAAGAAAAATGTATAATTTTAAACAATTTAATTTAATCGATTATTTGATCCTTTTTTAATTGAATAACAAAATATATATTATTTTCATAATGAATACTTACAACAGTTAAGTCACTTAATATGAAAAGATGCAGTTTTAAAAAATATATATATTTATTTATTTTACAAAAAAATAACTCCACTGGGGCGTTTTCGAGTGTGTATGGATGTTTCCCAGTGATGGGTTGCAGCTGGAAGGGCATCCCCTGCGTAAAACATATGCTAAATAAGTTGGCGGTTCATTCTGCTGCAGCGACCCCTGATTAATAAAGGGACTCAGCTGACAATAAAATGAATGAAAACTCTTTTTAAACATTAGCTATGGTTATTACCAAAATTGAATACTCTTAGTAACTTTCAGAATTATGTTTGTACACCGAGTATTGAAGACAAATTGAAAAATTTGCTAAATCGATTCTCAAAACAGTGTTTATGTTTTTGACCTCTTGATGTGACCTCTTTCTCTCTCTCTTTTATAATAAAAAATAATTAATGAATAATTTATAAAAGGCAACATGGTGGTTCAGTAGTTAGCACTGTTGCCTCACTGCAAGACGGTCTCTGGTTCGATTATTGGCTGGGTCAGTTCAGTTGGCATTTCTGTGTCGAGTTTGCATGTTCTCCCCATGTCTGCATGGGTTTCCTCCAGGTGCTCTGGTAACTAAGAAAATAAATTAAATTTATAACAAAACAAGCATTTCCTTTAGAAGAGGCAGAATCATAATATCCAAAAATAATTTCTTTAAAAGTAACAGAAAAATCTTGTTGTATGTTATCATTAATAAATGAACCAATATGTTTCCAAAACTGTACAGCATAACTACAATCCCAAAATAAATGAATAACAGTTTCTGTATGAAATTGACAAAATGAGCATTTTACATCAATATCAGAATGAAACCTTTTCAAAAATTGTTTAACAGGATAAAATTTGTTGATTAATTTAAATGACACTTCTTTGACCTTGTTGGTGAGGAAATATTTTTGTTGCAATTAAGGACCATATTTTTTCACATTTCAAGTCTAAATATATTACTCCAATAAGAGATTACAGGGGACACTGTAACAACCTTTTCAATAAAAAGAGATCTAATTTTATATTTTCTATCTTTTTTATTAGAAAAACAAATTTTACCTACAAATGTCTCTGTCGGATCAGAAAGATAATCTTTTTTAGTAGAGGAATGAGTGCTATCTTTAAAGAGCATATAATTCCTGATGTTATAGCTCCCATAACAATGGCGAAATCTTTCGTACTTATCGGTATGTTATATTCTGAGAGAAATTCAAAGTAACTCATTTAAGTAGGCTAACTGAACGCGATGTTACATCATGACTTTAAAACATCCTCCCCGCCTGTTTAGGCTCCAGTGCTGCTGCTTTTCCGCTCTGCTTATTGTTGTATTTTGCAGGAATCTCGGAATCACGAGCGCAGTCCTCGCGAGATATGCCTGTCTGAAACGGTGCCTTTAAGGTAAGGTCCTGAAAGCTTAATCGCACTTTTAAGTCCTCAGAAAGAAATGTGAATATTTATTCAATCTCTGAAGCGCGTTTTGAAGAGAAATTGTTATGATTTCCCAATCAGCGCTAGTCACTTTAGCCGAATTAGCGTGTTTTAAAAGGGAAAGCGAAGCGGCGGTTTGCTGCTAGCAGTTACTCATGGCGCCGGTTTATAGCAGTTTATTCGTGTATTACCGTGTTCAAAGACCTTAAACACTGACACACAGCACATGACGCCTCTCAGTGTGTGTTATTGTGCACATAACTGTGTGTTGCAATACACAACATGCTCTTCTTCGCCTTAGGTTATGTTTACATCTCAAGTCGCTTGCACAGTTGATTTATTTTGGCGCATTCATGCATATTTGTCATAAATCTGTGGATTTTTCCAAAATATTTAATATATTATTACATATTTGCTCATCTTGCTGCAGTTGAAACAGTTATGTAGCCGCAATATATTCGTGCATTCGTATCTGAATGGGCTACCTTTGATTTACTATAGTACATCGTTTTAAACTGGTTTTACAATGACCCAAACAATTTAATGCTGTTTTATTTTTGTCGTGGTCATGGAAATAAATTGGAAAAAAAATTAACAGAAATGGAAAGGAGTTACTTGCTGTATTTATTATGCATTTAATATACTTGTAAGGAATCTACTCTGAACTGAATGTGTTTTCAGTCATGTATCATTAGGTGCAGTAATGTGCAACTAAATGTAGCTGTAATGTAAATGTAAAATGTAATGTTAAATGCAGTTAGATGACCTTTAGTGACACGTTTAAAAAAATAATTAAAAGGTCCCGTAGAGTTAAACAATTTACTTGAATATTTGTTGAATATCTGTTCAGCCGCTTTCTTGTTTTGTCGTTGTCACTTTTAGCATAGCTTAGCATAATGAATTGAATCATATTAGACCATTAGCATTTCATTAAAAAAAAAAGTTTTAAGGATTTTCCTATTTAAAGCTTGGGTATTCTGTAGTTGGATCGGAAATATGACAGTATTGCTGTGAACTATACTCTCATTCTGGAGTAATAGTTAAAAAACTGCTGTTGCTCCGTGGTGGAGGGATATAACGCACTGCATGAGAATGACCTTTTCAATAAAAGAAACTCAAAGTGTTCAATTGTAACAGTCTTAAAGTAAGGTTGGGTCGATAGACAATGCTGATAGACATCACTATGCTGAGCTGGCATCGTGATCCTCCGCCTCACCCCCGTCGCAGCAGCAAACCGCCCAGGAAAAACACACACTTAGGCCCTGTTTACCCTATACATCTTAGTTTTATTCATGCCAGAGTCATGCGGAAAAACTGATTGACAGGTGGTAATTTGTGTGTAGCTTATCTTTATTTATTTATGATTTGGTTATGGGTACTCCCACACGGAATCTGCAAGTGCAGATTTCCGCAGATTTTTAGCCAGTCATTGATTCTGTTTATTTACTGGTGTAAATTTATATTTATTCAGTTTTTAAAAATAATTTCAGTAATAACATTGACTAATATGACAATTTTCATATGATGTATTTACAATACAGTTCATAAAGTACTATTTTCTGTCTTTTAGTAGAGATTTTATATGAGAGACTTGCTTTGTTTATCAAATAAATCAGAATCAGTTTTATTGCCAAGTGTGCTTCACACACACAAGGAATTTGCTTTGGCTACAGAAGCTTCCAGTGTACATAAAGTGACAAGTGACAACACAGAATAAATATATAAAAAAAGACGATAGACATTAAACAGAGATGCAGTCAGTCCAAAAAGATCTGGATGTTGAAATGTATGTACAGATTTGTTCTAAATATACAGGTTATAAGGTGCTGTGTACAAATGCGTAAGAAGTATTGCATCGTACATTGTTATAATGTGCTGTGTAAAAGTGCGTATGAGAAAGTATTGCACGTAAAAATATTAAAGCACAGGAAAAATATTAACTGTTCATGAGGTAGATGGCCTGAGGAAAGAAGCTTTTACTGTGTCTGGCAGTTTTTGTGCTCGGTGCTCTGTAGCGCCGGCCAGGCGGTAACAGTTCAAACAGGAAGTGTCCTGGGTGCGAGGCATCCAGGGTGATTTTGCAAGCCCTTTTACTCACTGTGGGAGAGTACAGTTCTTTAAGTGTAGGAAGGGTCGTGCCAGTGATTCGTTCAGCAGTCCGGACTATTCGCTGTAGTCTACGAAGGTCAGATTTGGCTGCTGAGCCGAATCAGACGGTGATTGAAGTGCAGAGGATGGACTGGATGACAGCTGAGTAGAACTGCACGAGCAGTTCCTGTGGCAGGTTGAACTTCCTTACCTGACGAAGGAGTGGATATAAAGTGGATCTAATTAGATTCACATTGTAAGCATTGAATAAAAGTTTAAAAGTATAACTTTTTATTGCATATATTATGGTTTTAGTTATGATACTCCCAAAATCATTCCACATAAATCCGCAGATTTTTAATAAAATACTCAGCAGAAATAGCAAATAATGTCTGCAGATTCTGTCTGGCCCTAGTTATGGGTAAAACAAAGACCATGCGGGTCAGGTAGTTGAAACGGTAGGCTACAAATAATTAATTCATTATGAATTAATTAATTATTCATAAATAATTAATTCACCGACGCCTAATCGTCCATCGCAATGTTTTACATTAGACATTGTGCGTTGCCAAATTGGTCGACATCGCCCAACCCTATCTTAAAGCTTTTAAAAGAAAAATTAAAAGTGAAAAAATAAATATTAGTTTCTTTTTTTATTTGAAAGAAGCTTTTTGCACTTTTAAAGAAAGTTTTGTGCAGTGAAAGGTTAAGGATTCTTCCTGCAACCACCAAATATACCTTTGTAAGAGTACACAGAGCCACTGGACATTTAAAGAGATTCTGTCATCATTTACTCATCCTTCACTTGTATTAAACCTTTTTGAGTGTCTTTCTTCTGTTCAACACAAAAGAAGGTATTTTGGAAAATGCTGAAAACCAGTAACCACTTTCTACTATGGAAGTCAATGGTTACAGTTGTTCTTCAAAGTGTCATTCTTATCTTCAACAAAAAAATAGAAACTCATAAAAGTATGGAACCACTTGAGCGTAAATAAACAGTGAGTAAATGTTCATTTTGGGGTGAACTTTCCCTTTAACAGATGTGTTTTGTTTCAGGTTCAGTGTGTCAGTAAGGTCATCATGTCTGCTCTTCCTCCTCCATCATCATCATCATCATCACCAGCAGTCCTCGCTCTGCACTCAGTAACACACAAAGACACAATCCTGCACAAGTTTAACACGCTCAGGAGGAGTGAACTTCTCTGCGACATTACCCTCATCGTGGAAGACGTGCACTTCAAGGCGCACAAGGCTCTCCTAGCAGCAAGCAGCGAATATTTCTCAGCACTGTTCACCGCCGAGGAACAGGTCAGCCAGTCGCTCTACAAGCTGGACGGCATGACGGCGAACACCTTCTCATCCGTGCTGGAGTTCATGTACAGCGCAGTGGTGTTGGTGGAAGAGAGCAGCTCTGAGCAGCTGATGGAAATGGCTCGATTTCTGGTCATCCCAGATCTGATCAAAGCCCACGAGGACCTTCAAGCTGTCGATGAACACATGCAGGTATAGGCTACTGCTGGTCATACCTGTCAACCCTCCCATTTTTCCCGGAATTCTCCCGTATTTTACAGTTCTATCCCGCTATCATCCTGTAAAGGTATTTTCCTGTATTTCTCCCGTATTTTCAGCCTTTCTCTGAAGGGTGGCAATAAACATTAAAAAGCCGATCCTCCCTATACGCAACCCATACCGCCGAACCACCAGGGGACGCCCCCTGCTCTTAAATGTGAGTCAGTTCTGTGCTTTTGTTTTATGTAGGCATGAAACACTTTGAAATAAATATAAAAACAAAGCGACACATTGCGATATAAGAGAGGCGTCACTTTAAAAATGCACAGATTTATAATTAAAGCATTCGATAAATGCAAGAAATTATTATTATTAATTATTATTATTATTATTATTTTGGGTATATGTCTGTGTTCAAACACACACCCAAAACCCAGTATCCACTTTAACTCCACTTCAAATCGCATGTACAGTATTAATTTGGGAAACAATGTCTATTGATGACTATGGAGCATGTCTGACAGTCACGCACCGCTACATGAACTCACTGTTTTGGGGATTGCATAGGAGGGGCAACAGCACCTGAAATGAAAAGGAAGGGAATTCTGCCATTTTATATTTATTTCAAAGTGTTTTCATGCCTAAATAAAATGAAAGCACAGAACATATTCACATTTAACAGTATAGGGCGTCCCCTGGTGGTTCGGCGGTATGGGTTGCGTAACGAGAGGGTCGGCTTTTTAATGTTTATTGTCACCCTTCATAGAAAGATTGAAAATATGGGAGAAATATGGGAAAATACCTTTACGGGATGATCGCGGGATATAATTGTAAAATACGGGAAAATCCCAGGAACAAATGGGAGGGTTGACTGTATGTCCTTTTGACATAAGATTATTTTGCTGACCTCATTGGCAAATTATTTAGCTTGTTTTAGGATAAAAACTCACTTGTTTTTGAAATATTATTCCTTAAAACAAAACAATATGTTTTGATCATCTAGAAAAATGCTTCTTGATTTAGGAATTTTTGGCATATTTTTATTTTGATGGTCTCTTTAGTGTATTTTGTTGAATTTAAGTTACATTGCATCTACATGCAACTATTCTCAATAGATAAGTAGACTGTTAGGTTGGTGTTAGGGTTGAGGTAAAGCATTTTTTGCAGTGTATGAAAGTTTGTATCACAGTATTATCACAGTATTGGCGAAAGCTAGTGATAAGACATCATATCACGATAAAAGTAATCTCATATCCTGATAACAATATAGAGTACCATTTTTTTGTAAATTAATGGTTTATATATTCTGTACACTAACTGACAAAAGTCTTGTCGTCGATCCCAGTTGTAAGAGCACCAAATAATATCTTGACTTCTAGTTGATCATTTGGAAAAGTGGCAGAAGGTAGATTTTTCCCATGGATCATCTGTTAAACTGCATCAGAAATACTGCAGAAGACCTACTGGAACCTGCATGGACCCAAGATTCTCACAGAAATCAGTCAAGTTTGATGAAGGAAAAAAATCATGGTTTGGGGTTACATTCAGTATGGGAGCATGCGAGAGGTCTGCAGAGTGGATGGCAACATCAACAGCCTGAGGTATCAAGACATTTGTGCTGCCCATTGCATTACAAACCACAGGAGAGGGCAAATTCTTCATCAGGATAGCGCTCCTTCTCATACTTCAGCCTCCACATCAAAGCTCCTGAAAGCAAAGAAGGTCAAGGTGCTCCAGGATTGGCCAGCCCAGTCACCAGACATGAACATTATTGAGCATGTCTGGGGTAAGATGGAGGAGGAGGCATTGAAGATGAATCCAAAGAATCTTGATGAACTCTGGGAGTCCTGCAAGAACGCTTTCTTTGCCGTTCCAGATGACTTTATTAATGAGTTATTTGAGTCATTGCAGAAATGTATGGATGCAGTCCTCCAAGCTCATGGGAGTCATACACAATATTTTTTTTCCCACTGCAGCTTGACTTTATATTCTATACTGTACATTATTTCTGTTAAGTGACAAGACTTTTGTCTAAGCTAAGTCAGACCTTACTGTCCTCATTAAATCATTCAAAATCAAGGCATGATTATATTTTATCTGGGTAAAATAAGTGTAATCTAGAGGCCTTTGCCCTTCTTATAAGCCACTTCTGATACCAAATGATCGACTAGAAGTCAAGTTATTATTTGTTGTTCCTAAAACTTAGATAGACGACAAGACTTTCGTCAGGTAGTGTATTGACCACATTTAAAGGTGTAATTATTTTTTTGCTAAATACTCCAATACTAAATTATTGAAAATCGTCATATGTCTATATTCAGATGAAGCGGAAAAGAGGGCGTCCCAAAAAGAACCAGGATTCAAGCCAAAAAGAGAATCCAGAAAGTGAATTACAGGCACAATCCAGCTCGAAGAGTAACGAAATCAATGTGGATCCTGCATGTCCTGCAACAGATGTGAGTGATGGAGAGTTTAACCCCAGAGAGGAGAAAAGGCGAGAGGGAAAACGCAGAATTAAACAGCCCATCAGATTGAAGGGCTTCAGAATGGATGATCTGATGGAGAGGAAGGAGCCGGGGAAAAGAGGACGGAGGAGGAAATATCCAGACACCGAGGCCAGATGTGAAGAGTGTGGAAAAGTCTTTAAAAGCCACCTGTTCTTGAAGATACATCAGCGAACACATACAGGTTCAACACACTTTAAACTGACCCACTGTAGAACAAATGATGATGAACAGGGACATGGAAGGGAAAATAGAATAAAAGAATTAAGACATAAAATTAAAGATGCATGAAGCATAAATCTATCAAATACTGCAACCAAGTTTTTTTTTCGATTAACATTATATGGACTGCCTTATTATTTTAATGATCAAAAAATCTAAATGTAGTTAATTTACCTAGTATTTACTTGTGTAAAATGTTCATATTTATGTTAAAGGTTAAATAACATTTCTTCCAGTTTTTATTTTATTTGTATTATTTTTTGATTAAAATTTTATTTTTAATTTATTTTATTTTTAATTTAATTTAATTTTGTTTTGTTTTATTTAATGTTAGTTTATATTTAATTTAATTTTAGTTTATTTTTTATTTATTTTTAAAATAAATTTGTTTATTTTTAATTTAATTTGTTTATGTTTAATAAAATTTTAGTTATTTTTAATTTAATTTTAGTTTATGCTTAATTTTATTTTACTTTTAATTAAATTGTTTAATTTAATTTTAGTTTATTTTTTATTAAATTTAAGTTTATATTTATTTTAATTTGTTTATTTTTAATTTTAGTTTATTTTTTAATTTAATTTATTTGTTTAATTTTATTTTTAATTTAAAAATTGAATTTAATTTTTGTTTAAATTTAGTTTAATTTTAATTTGAGTTTATTTTTAATAAAAGTTTAATTTTGAGTTATTTATTATTGATTATATTTTTAGTTTAATTTACTTTGAATTACTTTATTTAAAAATGTTATTTATATTTAATTTAATTTTAGTTTACTTTTAATTTACTTTGTTTATTTTGAATTTAATTTTAGCGTATTTTATTTAAATTAATTTACATTTATTTTAAATTTAATTTTAGTTTATTTTTAATTAAAATTAAGTTTATTTTTTAATTTAGTTTTTGTTTGTTTTTAATTTAATTTTATGTTTAGTTTATGTTTAGTTTATGTTAAGTCTATGTTTAGTTTAGGTATAGTTTATTTTATGTTAGCTTCGTTTAAGTTTAGTTTATGTTTATTTTATTTTATGTACTTCAGTACTGAAAATGATAGCTGGCCAGAATAACAAAAGTATGTATTTATTGTAATTTAAAATTGTGTTTTGTGTAGTGCTATGCAAAAATGAATGTAAACATGCACATTTTTGTTGTTGTTTTTAAGGCAAAAAAAAAATATCTAAATGACAACCTTTTCATTTTAAATTAAGAAGAAATGTCATCAGTAGTTTTTTTTCACTTAATTTATTCCATAGCTGTCTATGCAATTTACTGCTGATGTTTATATGCCTAAAACAGTCATTGTAAATTCAGAAATTTAGCAAATCTTGAGCTCTTACAACAGGTGACTTACATTAAATGCAACACAACACTATGATGAATTCATAAAGTATCAGTACCAGAAATCCTGAAGTAACTGCCTTTTCTTGCATGCAGGCGAGAAGCCGTTCAGATGCAGTGTGTGTGGGAAGGAATTCACGCAGAAACACACTCTTCTGGTTCATCAGCGGATGCACACTGGAGAAAAGCCCTACATCTGCACCGTGTGCTCTAAAGCCCTGTCCACCAAACACTCTCTGCTGGAGCACATGAACCTGCACACAGGTGACCGCTCGACCAACACACAAACACACCTCATCTATACCAGTGTTCATAAGATAATGGTTAGCAAAATAAATAAAAATTAATCAGCAAGGATGCATTAAACTCATAAAAACTGATTCTACATGGGATTTCTCAGAGCTCGGAATAAACGTTTTTTGCTTGGTTAAATTATATTGCCTCTGTTTGTTCTAGAGCAGTGGGCCAATCAGAAAAGAGCTTGAAGGCGGGGCTTCGGTTTACTTTTGCAAGTCGGCATTGACAAATGAATTTAACCATTCCAGAGTGCTGTGTTGTGCAGTTTTTAGGGGCAAAGATGCATTCTGCATGAATTAGGGGAGACTTCACCATCTGATTCGACTCTGGGGGTCACAATACGATTCCAAAACGATTCTTGACCTACATTTCTTCTGCTGTTCATTTTCATCTTAACATTTTAAAGGGCCACAAAACCCCCGTCTCAGCGTGGTGTTTTCACACCTACAGTCTGGAAAAGCTCAGGAAAGTGGGTGTGTCCAGCTCTGTTTAAGTGGGAGTGTCAAGGGAGGGAAAGAGGGAAGGTTTTGCATAAAAATGGGAGTTTCCATTTGTGCATGCGCTGATGTTCAAACAGGCAACACAAAAACACAGACGCAGTGGAGAAAGACAGTGACTGTGGACATCATGGACATCAGTAATCAAATTATTTGCCAAATTATTAATTTGTCGACTTTAACGGCAGTTTGGCACTTTCACTTTTATCCAGGAACATTTCCTGCATGTCCCCCGTGACAAACGAGATGTGAGAAACTGCTAAGAGAGTGGTTTTAATGGAGTGTTTTATAGCACGCGGGAGAAATAAAAAACCCTCCGCAATTCTCGGCAACTCGGATGCACTCGGTAGGTTGCGTCAGAAAGCTGTGTGTGTATAGACTATCCTGTCACAAAATGCAGTGAAAATTCTACACAAAAGTAATTGTTTGACTGCAGTGTTTACAGGTTTACACTCGAAGAGCGGATCTTTCAGTCTGTAAACTCAGTAACTTTGACTAAGGTCTGTCTTTAAACACTGAAACAGCACTGCTGAGGATACAAACTAACTTTGCCATCTGAATAAACAAAGAGCACTGATCGCTCACTTACCATATCTGTAGAGACAGGACAATCAACATGAACTGGAGCCGTGTCTGTTTTAAAAGGAGACGAGCGGGAAGACCAAACTTGTTTCTGGAAGGCCAGTGTCCTGCAGATTTTAGCTCCAACCTTAATCAAACACACCTGAACAAGCTAATCAAGGTAATCAAGGGAAGTCTGGAGTTCTCTCCTAAGACTGCTGCCCTCGCGCCCCGGCCCCGGATAAGCGGATGAAAACGAGATGAGATAAAGTCACATTTGGAAAAAAAAAAAAATAATAATAATAAAATAATAATAATAAAGTTAGCATGAAAAAAATAATTATAAAAAAATATATATATAATTATATATTTAAATATATAATTAAATATATATATTTTTTTATTTGTTTATAACTTTAAGAAAATATTAAGGAAGTATATGTACAGTCAAAATTATTAACCCTCTTGGGAAATTCAAATTCTTTTTCAAATATTTCCCGAGTGCTTTTTATCTCAGATGAAGATTTTTCTCAACACAATAACTCATTTCTAATAACCCTCTCATCATATTTCACAATATGAGGAAAAAGTGGGTGTCACAGTGGCGCAGTGGGTAGCTCGATCGCCTCATAGCAAGAAGGTCGCTGGTTTGAGCCTTGGCTGGGTCAGTTGGCATTTCTGTGTGGAGTTTGCGTGTTCTCTTGGGTTTCCTCCGGGGGCTCTGGTTTCCCCCACAATCCAAACACATGCGCTATAGGGGAATTAGGTAAGCTAAAGTGTCCATAGTGTATGTGTGTGAATGAGTGTGTATGGTGTTTGCCAGAGATGGGTTGCAGCTGGAACGGCATCCGCTGTGTAAAACATATGCTGGATAAGTTGGTGGTTCATTCCGCTGTGGCGACCTCAGATTAATAAAGGGACTAAGCTGAAAAGAAAATGAATGAATGAGGAAAAAGTGAGTGGTCTAAAAATTCTCCATTGTCTTTGTGTAGAGAATAAATTGTTCACCTGTGAGGAGTGTGGGAAGAGCTTCAGTCAGCAGCGGCAGCTGAAGAGCCATAACCGCATCCACACGGGAAAAGGCTTGCCTGAATGTGCTCAGTGTCATCATAAATTTATGGATGCGGCTCAACTGAAGAAGCACCTGAGAACTCATACTGGTAATTAACAGATTCATCATTCATTCATTCATTCATTGCTACTGGATCAACATCACTGTTACTCCTGCAGGTGAGAAGCCGTTTACATGCGAGATCTGCGGAAAGTGTTTCACCGCCAAGAGCACATTACAGACACACATCAGGATCCACAGGTCAGAAACGACACTCTTTTCTGTTAGATCATGTTATCTGTGAACTAATTAAATAGAGCAGTGTTTCCCTACCCTGCTCCTGAGGGCACACCAACAGTACACATCTTCAACCACTCCTTAATCCAGGGGTGTCCACACTCGGTCCTGGAGGGCCGGTGTCCTGCAAAGTTTAGTTCCAACCCCAATCAGACACACCTGGGCTATCTAATCAAGCTCTTACTAGGCTTTCTAGAAACATCCTTGCAGGTGTGTTGAGGCAAGTTGGAGTTACAATCTGCAGGACACCGGCCCTCCAGGACTGAGTTTGGACACCCCTGCCTTAATCAAACACACCTGAATCAACTCATCAGAACATTAGAAGACAGTCCAAAACCTGAAGTAAATGGGTCAGATAAGGGAACATCCAAAATATGTACTGTTGGTGTGTCTCCAGGAACAGGGTTGGGAAACACTGAAATAGACAACAGAAACACTGAATAAAGTCCATTTAAAGGAATAGTTCACCCAAAAATGTACCTAAACATTTGGGGTTTTTCTACATTCATGATTTTCTTTCTTCTGTTGAACACAAAAGAAGATGTTTTGAAGAATGTTGAATTCCGGTAACCATTGACTTCCTTAGTATTTGTTTTTCCTGCTATTGATATCTGTAGCCACACTCGTTCCACCAAATGTTATTCAGTCTTCATGGGTATTAGGTAGATAACTGACCAATGAAAAAACAAATATATATATTAATGTAGAAAAAATGATGTTTGTTACAAAAAGAGGATTCAGATTGGTCAAAAGAAGAGTGGCTAATAACTATGTCTCTTCCAGAGTACTGCCGTCTGATTACTACCCCATTATGACGTTTACGGTCTTCATTCTTAAAGGGATAGTTCAACCACTAATTAAAAGTGTGCTAACTATTTCCTTTCCCTCCAGTGGTTATAAAGCTTTAACACAAAAGAAGAAATTTTAAAGAAAGATGAAATCCAGAAACCATTGACTTCCGTATTAGGAAAAACAAACACTATGGAGGTTAATGGTTACAGGTTTTCAGCATTCTTCAAAATATCTTCTCTCATGTTCAACAGAAGAAAAAATAAATAAACTGTAATCGCTGATTTCCATAGTAGGAAAAACAAATACTATGGAGGTCAATGGTTACTGGATTTTCAGCATTCATCAAAATATCTTCTCGTGTTCAACAGATGAAAGAAACTTAACCTGTGACCATTGACTTCTATAATAGGAAAAACAAACACTGTGGAAGTCAATGGTTAGAGGTTTTCAGTATTCTTCAAAATATCTTCTTTCCTGTCCAACCAAAGAAAGAAACTTAAAATGTAACCATTAACTTTCATAGTTGGAAAAACAAACACTATGGAGGTCAATGGTTATAGGTTTTCAACATTCTTCAAAATGTCCTCTTTCCTGTTCAACAGTAGAAAGAAACTTAAAATGCAACCACTAACTTTCATAGTAGGAAAAACAAATACTGTGGAAGTCAATGGTTTCAGGTTTTCAACATTCTTCAAAATATCTTCTTTCCTGTTCAACAGAAGAAACTTAAAATGTAACCACTGACTTTCATAGTAGAAAAAAAACTCTAGAGGTCAATGGTTACACGTTTTCAGCATTCTTCAAAATGTCTTCTTTCCTGTTCAACAGTAGAAATAAACTTAAAATGTAACCACTGACTTCCATAATAAGAAAAACAAATAGTGTGGAAGTCAATGGTTACAGGTTTTAAGCATTCTTCAAAATATCGTCTCTCGTGTTCAACAGTAGAAAGAAACTTAAACTAACCATTGACTTTCATAGTAGGAAAAACAAATACGATGGAGGTCAGTAGTTACAGGTTTTAAGCATTCTTCCAAATATCTTCGCTCGTGTTCAACAGATGAAAAAAACTTAAACTGTAACCATTGACTTCCACAGTATTTGTTTTTCCTTCTATGGAAGTTAATGGTTACCGGTTTTTCAGCCTTCTTCAAAATGTCTTTTTTCCTGTTCAACAGAAGAAATAAACTTAAACTGTAACCATTGACGTCCATAATAGGAAAAACAAATACTGTGGAAGTCAATGGTTTCAGGTTTTCAACATTCTTCAAAATACCTTCTTTCCTGTTTAACAGAAGAAACTTAAAATGTAACCACTGACTTTCATAGTAGGAAAAACAAACACTATGGAGGTCAATGGTTACAGGTTTTCAGCATTCTTCAAAATGTCTTCTTTCCTGTTCAACAGTAGAAATAAACTTAAACTGTAACCATTGACTTCCATAATAGGAAAAACAAATACTGTGGTAGTCAGTGGTTACAGGTTTTAAGCATTCTTCAAAATATCTTCTCTCTTGTTCAGCAGATGAAAAAAACTTAAACTGTAACCATTAACTATAGTAGGAAAAACAAATACCGTGGAGGTCAGTGGTTACAGGTTTTAAGCATTCTTCAAAATGTCTTCTTTCCTGTTCAACAGTAGAAATAAACTTAAACTGTAACCATTGACGTCCATGATAGGAAAAACAAATACTGTGGAAGTCAATGGTTTCAGGTTTTCAACATTCTTCAAAATACCTTCTTTCCTGTTCAACAGAAGAAACTTAAAATGTAACCACTTACTTTCATAGTAGGAAAAACAAACACTATGGAGGTCAATGGTTACAGGTTTTCAGCATTCTTCAAAATGTCTTCTTTCCTGTTTAACAGTAGAAATAAACTTAAACTGTAACCATTGACTTCCATAATAGGAAAAACAAATACT
>CAIGQQ010004828.1:2502402-2532558 GCA_903798035.1 Danio albolineatus | reverse complement strand
TACTGTGGAGGTCAATGGTTACAGGTTTTAAGCATTCTTCAAAATATCTTCTCTCACGTTCAGCAGAAAAAAGGAACTTAAACTGTAACCATTAATTTCCATAGTAGGAAAAACAAACACTATGGAGGTCAATGGTTACAGGTTTTCAGCATTCCTCAAAATATCTTCTCTCGTTTTCAATAGAAGAAAGAAACTAATTGAGGTTTGGAACCGCTTGAAGTGAACTACTGGTGAACTATTCCTTTAATGAACAAAGTGACTGAAACAAAACCCAAATGAGTGATATTTAAACATCAACAAAATAAAAGTACACTTACTTTAATCACTATTGTTTCCCCATGCAGAGGAGAGAAGCCGTACACCTGCAAAGTCTGCGATAAGACCTTCTCCGACCCCAGTGCCCGGCGGCGTCACGAGGTGTCTCACACAGGCAAAAAAACATTCTCCTGTTCAATCTGCATGGTTTCATTCGCCCGGAAGGACAACCTCAAAGCTCACATCAAAACTCACAACAAAGAGAATCCGCCGGCACAAGCAGAAAGCACAGCCAAACCCCCAGCACCAGCACCAGCACCAGCACCAGAAGAACAACAACAAGAGCAGCAGCAAACATCAGCAGACAAAGAACTGCACAGCATCCTCCAGCTCCAACCCTTCCAGCTTCCAGCCCACGGCGAGCAGGAGATCCAGCTGCTGGTGACCGGAGAAAACCTCAGCCTGGACCAGGAGCAGAGCATCAGCATCATCACATCTGAAGACACCGAACAGAGCCTCGCGCTTCTCACACAGCCCTCCGGACACGTGCAGAACCTGGCCGTGGTCACTCCAGACGGAAACACGCAAATCCAGACCATCAGCGTTCTGGGTAGTGAAGTAAACAGCGGAGATTCAGAGCAAATGCACGTGATTACACTGAGCAAAGAGGCCATGGAGCAGCTGCAGGTTCATCACGGAGCTCCGCAGCAGCTGCAGGTCATTCATCAGCTTTCTGAAGAGCAGACGGGGCCGGCGGCGGGCATTCATATTAGTGGACAGAGCGGACAGGCCATTTCTATTAGCCAGACCAGCGAGCAGATCCCTAGTGATCAGATCCAGGGACAGACCTTCCAGATACAAGCCGGCACAGTCTCGTATCTGTACACCACCAGCATGAACCCGCAGAACTGAACATGCATGTGAGGGCGCGAATAATGTTTGGGCTTCATTCCTCCGTTGGACACAAAAAGAAGGTGTTTCGAAGAATGTTGGTTGCTGGCACCCATTGACTTTCATAGTATTTTTTTTTTGTCTTGTGTCTTTCTGTCTCTAATGGGACACCCTGCAGAAATGAAGTTGCATGTGAGTTCACCTATAATGTTCAAGTTTCTTTCTTCTGTTGAACATTAAAGAGGATATTTCGAAGAATGTTGGTTGCTGGCACCCATTGACTTCCATATTATTTTTATTTTCCTTCAATGGAAGTTAATTGGACATCAGCTTGAACCTGCAGAACTGAACATGCATGTGTGTTCACCTGTAATGTTTGAGTTTCTTTCTTCTGTTGAACACAAAAAGAAGATGTTTCGAAGAATGTTGGTTGCTGGCACCCATTGACTTTCATAGTATTTTTTTTTTCTGTCTTCGGAGGCTAATGGGACACCAGGATGAACCTGCAGAACTGAACATGCATGTGTGTTGGCCTGTAGTGCTTGAGTTTCTTCTGTTAAACATTAAAGAAGATATTTTGAAGAATGTTGGTTGCTGGCACCTATTGACTTCCATTGTAATTTTTTCCTTCTATGAAAGCTAATGGGACACCAGCATGAACTCACAGAACTGAACATGCATGTGTGTTCGCCTGTAATGTTTGATTTTCATTCTTCTGTTACACACTAAAGAAGATGTTTTGAAGTATGTTGGTTGCTGGCACCCATTGACTTTCATAGTATTCTCTTTTCTTTTCTTTCTATGGAGGCTAATGGGACACCAGGATGAACTTGCAGAACTAAACATGCATGTTGGCCTGTAATGTTTAAATTTCTTTCTTCTGTTAAACATTAAAGAAGATGTTTTGAAGAATGTTGGTTGCTGGCACCCATTGACTTCCATAGTATTTTTTTTTCTTTCTATGTAGGCTAATGGGACACAAGGATGAACCTGCAGAACTGAACGTGCATGTTGGCCTGTAATGCTTGAGTTTCTTCTGTTAAACATTAAAGAAGATATTTTGAAGAATGTTGGTTGCTGGCACCCATTGACTTCCATGGTATTTTTATTTTCCTTCAATGGAAGTTAATTGGACATCAGCATCAACCTGCAGAACTGAACATGCATGAGTGTTCGCCTGTAATGTTTGAGTTTCTGTCTTCTGTTGAACATTAAAGATATTTTGAAGAATGTTGGTTGCTGGCACCTATTGACTTCAATTGTATTTTTTTCTTCTATGAAAGCTAAAGGGATACCAGCATGAACCCACAGAACTGAACATGCATGTGTGTTCACCTGTAATGTTTGAGTTTCATTCTTCTGTTACACACTAAAGAAGATGTTTTGAAAAATGTTGGTTACTGGCACCCATCTACATACATAGTATTTTTTCCTTCTATGGAAGCTAATGGGACACCAGGATGAACTTGCAGAACTGAACATGCATGTGTGTTTGCCAGTAATGTTTGAGTTTCTTCTGTTACACACTAAAGAAGATATTTCGAAGAATGTTGGTTGCTGGCACCCATTGACACCTGTAATGCTAATGCTCGGTGTAATTTTTTTTGAACTCGTCTGTTAGTTAATAATGGGGAAATATTTTTTTTTTAAATAATAGACTCAGAATGATTTAAAGGGACAGTTCACTTAAAACTCGAAGTTCTGTTATTATCGACTCATCCTTCACTTGGTTTAAATCAGTTTGAGTTTCTTTCTTCTGTTGAAGGCATCCTGAAGAATGTTGGTTACTGGCACCCATTGACTTCCATTGTAGTTTTTTTTTCTATAGAAGTTGATGGGACAACCAGCATTCTTCAAAATATCTTCTTTTATGCCAGACATTCGTTATCTGGCACCGTCTCGTATCTGTACACCACCAGCATGAACAAGCAGAACTGAAGCATGCATGTTCGCCTGTAATGATGATGCTTGGTCTGTTAGTGTTAACTGTGAATGAGAAACGTTTAATGTTTTAGTACTCGCTGGTCTCTTTTAGTGTTAATCAAAAATGAGGAGATTTTGGTTTTAAATAATAGACTCAAAATAAATTAAAGGGATAGTTCACTCAAAACTGAAAGTTCTGTTACTGACTCATCCTTCACTTGTTCATAATCAAATACACAAAATGAAGATATTTTACAGAAGTTGAGGGGACACCCAGCATTCTTCAAAATATCCTCTTTTGTGTTTAACAGAAGAAAGAAACACTTTAATGTTTTAAATCACTTGAAGGAGAGTAAATGATGAGGTAATTAAAATTTTTATGTGAACTCTTTATGTTATAAACAGGGACGGACTTAACCAATAAGAGAGGTAAGCAGCTGCTAAGGGCCCCGGGGAATTAGAGAGCCCCGACCAATGCCAAGAAGCATATATTAAGCATATAGCTCTTTTAAACATTTTCTATCGTATGTTGTAAAAGTCTGTCTATAACTGTTAGGATTTGAACGGTGTTACTTCTTTTCTAAACCAGGGGACCCCTTGAATAATGGAACATTACTTCCGTACTGCACATGCGTGAGGCGTGAGAGCTTCAGTTCAATCAAAGAAACTGCCAGCCAGTGTTGCCATTAGCGACTTTTCAGATCATGTGACTCTGGAGACTAGAGCAGTGGTTCTCAAACTTTGGTACGCGTACCACTAGTGGTACGCAGGCTTTCATCTAGTGGTACGCGGAAGAATCGCTGAAAAATAAAAGTATAAAATGAACACACCTTTTTAACCCTTTGACGTGTACGATAACACCGTTATCAGACAGCATTGGCTGTTCCCTGAAGCGTACGAGTACACAGGAGTGCTTAAAATGTTTACTTTAGTGCATCGCGTCATCAGATGTTAAAAAAATCAAGCAAAAAGCTTGGCGCGGAGGACAAGAAAGAGGCGCGCGGCGCTTGCGCGAAGCAGATACACACGCGGTAGAGAAGCCCTTCAGCACACCAGTCCACACTCTTAAAACAAACGGTTCTATATAGAACCAAAAACGGTTCTATCGAGCGCTTCATATATGGAACCCCAAAAAGGTTCTATATAGAACCATTTTAAGGGTTCATTAAATAGAACCCCAAATGGTTCTTTGAATTCAAGTTAGATGGTTCTATTTAGAACCATTTAAGGGTTCTTTTTTTATTATTGAATTATTGTTACTTATTAATGAATAAAAAATAAAACCAATCCAGACAATTCAAATTGTTTAAATTTATTCAATTCATTATACAAAATATTTTTTAAAATATTTAAAATTGCACCTCTGCATACTTTGCATTGGACAGCAGATCTACCTTAACAGTTTAATGGCATTCAACACTGTAATTGTAATGACTTCACTTTTCTAAGCTTTTTTACTGTTTGAACAAATACAGTGCTTCACTTTCACACATCTCTAAAATGAAGAGAAATATATCACAATGCAGATAGAAACAATACACAAACAATCAAAACATCTATTAAATAACACTACAATTTCAAAAAGTGGATGGTACCTGCATGTATTGGTCATCACAACATCCATTTTTATACATAATTTAATAAAAAAACATTACTAAAACATTGCAGAATGATTAGACAAAACACTGCAAACAGCCATTCCACAACCTGTAGCATGTCCATGTCTGTCAGCCTCTCTTATAAGGTAAATAGTTTTGTCCATGGGTGGCACAGTGGCTCACTGGTTAGAACTGTCACCTCACAGCAAGCAGGTCACTGGTTCGAGTCCCGACTGGGCCAGTTGTCATTTCTGTGTGGAGTTTGCAAGTTCTCCCAGTGTTCTTGTGGGTTTCCTCTGGGTGCTCCGGTTGACCCCACAGTCCAAAAGCATGTGTACGGTATAGGTGAATTGGCCATAGTGAGTGAATGTGTGTAGATCTATGAGAGAGTATATGGGTGTTTCCAAGTGCTGGGTTGTGGCTGGAAAGGGCAGATTAGTTGGTGATTCACTCCACTGTGGTGCCTCTGATAAATGAGGAAGTTGAAGGATAGCGAGTGAGTGTTGTCCATTGTAATGCTGAAACTTCAAGCCTTGGTGGAATCAGGAGAGCTGCTGAATCCTGGATGGTGTAGGACCTTTGGATTTCTGTAAAACAATATTTTAATGTTGAGTACTTTTAACCAATTAACATAAGTCATCAAATAGAATTACAGTTATAATCAATACAATTAAAGTGTGTGTGAGTGTGTGTGTTTGGGGCAAATAGTATGTAATATAGGGAGTAGTTACCTTCTGCGGTTTCCTCTGCTGGTCCAATGAGACTGTCATGGAGCACTACCTTCTTTCCGTCCCTTTTTGGGCCATTTCTTTTAAAGATGTTTCTGTGTTCTTCACCAAGTTTTCTAAGCAGCATCCTAAATGCAAAAAACATTTTGGTTACTTCATGTGTAAGTTTCCAAATGACATATTTTCAGCAATACAAGTTTCTTAAAGTCATCATGGACGCAAAACTATTTGGCACACAATGTAACAGTGTTTACTCACAAGCTGTGGCACTCCAAGAAGAAGAAAACTGCTCCATTAGTTCTGCAAACCCCTCCATAATCTGTACTCTGGAAAAGGGTGTTCATTCGGTTCTTGACTTATGAATATTTGGTGTCGCATTCCAGGTCCATCACAATCTGAGGTAGGAAGACAGCATTTTAGAGTGTGTAAATATGAATTTAAACCACAGAATTAATCTACCTTTGGCATCAAATGTATTGAACTGAACTTGCCTTGTGTTAAGTTCCTCAGAATACAGTTCACTTCCTTTTCATCCCATTAATTTGTTTCATTTTGCAAGATGATTGATGAGCTCACCACTGAAATCCTTTCATTTTTAAATTTGTTTTGCAGACATTGCAACAAATCCTGTAGGCAAATTTACACTTTCTTTTAAAACATATTTTCTTTGCAGGACTTTTTAATAAGCAATGACCTTAATATTCTCACTGTACAAACAGCAGCAATAAGTAATAGAACATTTTTGTGATAAATATATTTCAGTACACAACAACCAAGTCTGACATATGCATGTTATAAAATACAATATTTACCAGGTGTCCTTGTTGATGATAATTGTGTCACAATTATGGATGTAACGCATGTCCTTCTGCTGGGATCCTTCCTCTTCAAAGCTACTTGTGTCCTGCAGCCCAGGTTACAATACAATGTTAAAGTCTTTTATAATATTCATTTCATAATACTTAATACAGTTTGTTTAGAATTAAAAGCAATAATACATACCGAGCACAAGATTTACGATGCAGTTCAGTGTCCAGGCTGTTTGAAGAAAAGAAAGATATACATTAAAATATGAATTTTAAACTTATTTAGCACAATATATACATATATGTAGCCTATATTTAACAAGGTTCAACATTTCACAATACATTTAGCCTGCATGTTTGTATGTGCTTCATAAATAACACCTGATCTTTAATCTATGGATTATTAAAATATGTTTTGGCTTTGAAAGGTTTTAATAATACCCTTAGCAATTATTACTATAGCGCGTGCATAGACTCGGGCGGGCGCGTATATAGACTCGGGCGGGCGCGAGCGCGGCATGTTCCCTTGAGGTTTTAATGCAGACTAGCCGGCGTGTACACTACTTTACAGAGTTTAGCCCGAGTTAAACTGGGCTAAACTCACACACGAGCAAGCTGGAAGTACTCGTTTGTTCAAGGTTGGAGATAAAAACTGCACGAAAGCGGAAATCGGCTCATATGAAGTTACCATTAAAAGAGCGTGCACGCGCTTCACGCTGCCTCTCGGAGCTCGCCTTCAAATAACGCACCTGTTTTATTGTTATTGATGTTTTAATTAATACTGACAAACAAATAAAGCGAAACTGTAACTTATTTCGAACAAAAAGCAGAGCAAAGTCAGCTTGACACAGATTCCTGAACCGAAGGCTGACGACAGAAATCCATCAGAAAGTTACAAGCACAGTATTAATCCATATTAATGTTACCCCTTATTAGGTCTGTCACCATATAAGACAAGGGAAGAGAAACATTACCCCGTAATACAAAATATTTCATTATTATAGTTTTAAAAGAGTAATAACGTACCTGAATGATGGAGCTGCAAAAGCGGAGTTCTCCTTTTCAAAAATTAACCGTCACTCTCCAGGCTCGTCACCACCAGTCCACCAATGAATGACGTCACTAGAGGGCTTTTTCATGATTATTAGTTTAAAATAATTTATTAAACCATAACAACACACTGTACAGTCTGAATAAACTGGTTATTTAATTAATTTCACAAAATAATTCGTCAAAAATGTTAAATATTAAGCATATAAAAATATTAGTTATATGGTAATGTACAAACCTGCATGAAACAAAAATCCCATCATACATTGATTAGGTTTTTGACCATAGCAGTCATTTTATTAGGTTTTGACTCAAAAAGCTTTGTCTCTCTGTGTTATAGCTTATTATTATTTATAATCTTTACTATATAATTATGTCATAAATCTCACATTATAGAACCATTTTAATCAAAAAGGTTCTTTGCACTCAAAGGGTTCTAAATAGAACCATTTTTTGGGTAAAAGGTTCTACTGGCCAAGTATAGAACCCTAGGGTTCTATATAGAACCTCAAGGAACCTTTTTTTTTAAGAGTGCAACTTGGGTTTTCAGTAGCTGCAAACTCAGGAATACTGAACGTATGAATTGGTCAAGCACTGTATATGTGTATGCCATGCGTTAAAGGATTTTAATGCACGAGGCGCAGGCAGAAAGAGAGCATGCGTGCTGTTTATGCAATTTCATCAGTCCGATCATAGGTGGAAAATAAGACATAGGTGGATACATATTGCGAAAGCTGGGCAACCTACAGTATAGCAAAATTTCCGCGATTTACAGTTCATAATAACCATACAAAACTTATAAAAAGTACCATATCAGTTGAATACGCTTTAGGAATAATTTTCTTTGTGCAATGGCTAATGAAAATAAAGATAATTTATTTCCCATCAATCTTCACACTTTAGTTTTAACATGCCGTTTTTTAAAAACACATTTATGTATAGAAGTACAAATATGTCATCTGTAGATGCAATATATATCAAAATGTATTAAAAAATGTATACGTGTATGACATATATTCATCAGGTTCAAGCTACATTTTCAGGTTTTGATGAATAGGCTACTATACATTAATACTTCACATGTACATCAGTTTTCTTTTTACTTTTTAAGAACAGTGCCATTTTTAAATTACTTTTAAAAGCACATTTTAATTTAAACAGTGACGTTTTTTTGGTCTGCAAGCACAGTTAATGTTCAAACTATTTATATTGTTTAAAGTGGCTGACAATAATACATATTCTTAATAAAAGGAATTCATTTATCTCGTTTTTGAACTGTGCAGTGCTGCAGCTGCTTAATAACGCCTACTACGCTACTGTATTTCAATACTGGTCATTATGGTGGTACTTGGAGAGACAATTTCTTTCTGAAGTGGTACCTGGTGAAAAAAGTTTGAGAACCACTGGACTAGAGTAATGAAGCTGATAATTCATCAGTAAAAATCACTGGAAAAAAGTATTCGATTAAATGATGAACTACTGTTGAACAGTTATTTTATAGTGCAGTTACATTCAATAATCTGTACATTTGATGAAATAAATGCAGCCTTGGTGAGCAGGAGAAGCTTATTTTAAAACATTTAAAGAAAATCACCCTGAGCCTAAACATGTACACACACAAACTTTTTAACATGCAGTTTATTTTTTCAACAATGCTAGGGCCCCATACCTGGAACTGCTTAGGGCTCCCAAATTACTAAGTCCGCCCCTGGTTATAAATATAGGTTTACGGTTATGCTGATTAGGTACTTATATCCACGAAATATCTCTTCGTTACACCTTAATGATACACTATGTGGGAACATTAGTTTTTCTTCTCACCAAAAACAGGCCATACGCCCCTTATTTCAGTCACTCCTAATCAGTAAACCCTACATACTCTCTTATGGTCTGGGTTCATCATCAGAGGTTTAAATTGGAAGAAGATTTGGTCGTTGCCAATTCTTTATTACAAACAAATTTAAAGACATAAATTTTACTGTCAAACATTTTCTTTTCAAGTTTTGACAGGATATAGATCAGAACTGTTCATTTTGTTCATCACAGCTAGAAACTGTGCCGCATATTCTTTGGAATTGGCAGTTCTCAAAGAAAAATATGGTACGAGATGACCAATTTCATAAATGACAAATTATTGTCATGTTTCTGTTTAGTTTACCAACATTATTTTTGTTATATTTTGGAAAGAAGCTTACATTAATAATCTTTTGATAATATTTACAAAGTACCATATTCACAGATGCAAATTTAATAACCAAAAACCATTTTATCCTGCTGTACTAACTGAATTAAAACATACGAACAACATAAAGCAAAGCGCTATTAAAAAAAGCCATTAAAACTGTTCTTTTTTTACTTGAAACCTTCAAGATCTTGATGAAATGATTCAAGAAATTATGTTCTTTAAGCCAGTGGTTCTCAAACTTTTTTCACCAAGTACCACCTCAGAAAAAAAATCTCTTTAAGTACCACCATAATGATCGGTATTGAAATACAGTAGCGTAGTAGGCCTGATTAAGCAGCTACAGCACAGTTCTTAACACCGTACTGTGCTCACAGGTAAAAATAAATAAAATGTCAACATTTAAACTAAAATGTGCTTTTAAAAGTTTATTAAAAACGGCACTATTCTTAGAAAAACTGCTGTACTTAAATGTAAAGTATTATCATAAAGTAGTTCCTTGGACCTCATAAATATAGGCCATATGTCAATGTATTGATGTATAAAGTCTTTTTGAAAAATTTTGAAATATACGACGCATTTATATATGACTTACTTGTATATCTCTGAAATGTAAACATTAACTTGTATTTTAAATATGTGAATTGGATTTACATATTTACGTTAAAAATTAGATCTGCTTACTGCGCAATAGAGTAGGCTTTGTGTGTCAGAAAAGCAAGTGATTAAACTATACCTGTCAACACTGGAATATAAAAATACGGGATACGCCCCCAACAACTGCTACAATTATGGGGAGAAAGTTAGCTTCAGATGACAGAATACATAACAAACATTAAAAAATGTAAATTAAAATAAAAGGTTTAGCCTATTAAAATCAATTTACTGATAATATTGGTGTTATTGTACGTGCTAAAGGGTTAAAAGTGTGTTCATATTTTTACCTTAATTATTCAGCAATTCCTCCACGTACCACTAGAAGGAAGCCTGCGTACCACTAGATGGGCAAAGTGAGGCTTCATGAAACACTGAAGCAGTCGAAGCAAATGTGTCGAAGCTTCAAAACGTTTCGAAACCCCACTCTACGGTGACACCTAGTGGTCATTTTCTGTGTATTTCACTTGAACAGCTTCAGCCAAAAACAGTTGAGGAAATTGAGGTATTAAACCCCACTTTGTGAGATTGAACCCCAAGTGATGTAGTGGAGCGGTTAGGGTTTCTACCTTTCATGCAGGGATAGTGGGTTCGAATCCATGTGAATTCTGCTGTTTTGAAATGCTTTAATATCAGTTTGAGTTGCTCTGTTCTTGTATCGTTTTGTTTCAATATCGGTCTGATATCCGAATAAACACTTTGTGAATAAATATGTCTTGTTTTGGTCATAAAACAGGGTTGTTGCTAGATCAGATACAGTTGTGGCCGAAAGTTAACAATAATTATTTATATAATTCATTAAATTTCCAATTTATTGTATTTTATTGCCCAAACTCTAAACCCAACCATCACAGTACTGTAAAAATATTAATTATTGTTGTACAGTGTTACAGAAATGGCGCTAAATTGATGGCGTAACTGCAGCTGTATCCTATCTAGACTAGACCAAAACAGTAACATGATTAAAATACATAAAATCATGATGTCTGAGTATTTGTACAAGTCGGGATTCGAACCCAAAGTCATTTAAAGTAAAGTAACAACATGCACACACGCACGGTCCACTAGGCTAAATGAGACAGAAGTGTCTTCTGACCCTGTCAGTCAAAAGCAGAATCACCAGGTCTCGAAACGCTTCTGAACTGATCGATGCTTTGAATCGCTTAAGTCACGTGACCAGGTGGTTCGAAACACTTTAGTCACGTGACCTGGGTGTTTCGGCTCATGTTTCGATGCAGTGTTTCGAAACACTTGCGCTTCGGGATCTTGACACTGTGTCGAAACGTCAGTTTCACGTCAGCCATCCCTACCCATCATTACTAGTGATACACGTACCACAGTTTGAGAACCACTGCTTTAAGCAATAATAAAATAAAAAAAACATATATATATATATATATATATATATATACAAAATCAAAGTAAGATGAAGCATTTCTACAAATGAAGCATGAGCACACATTGCTTTGCATCTTATAAACCCAACCAAGCCTTAAAAATAGACTCTGGACCACCCCTTTAAGTAATGAAAAGTTTTGGGGTTTACTACAATAGTCCTAGTACTCCCAAATCATCTCAGTACACAGTGCTTAATTATCATGACAACAATGCAAACAATCTTCATCATCCTAAACATGTTTTATTTTGTTTTCTGAGTGAAAGTAGACCTAGATATATATATAAGATTCACGCAATAATCTCTAAAAAGACTTTCTGAATAATGCACCAATTTGACTAAGTAAACAATAATCTGCCCTGTCAGTTAGATCAGTGCTGTCCCTCTGGACTAAAGTAAAAAGTGGAAGAACATTCAGATCGAAACTCTAACATCCAGCATGCTTCTCTCTACATGATCAGTAAGTGGCAAAAGCCAAAATGTGTCAACTGGTCTGTGTGGTTTGGATGAATTACTTGTGAAAGAGTCTATGATAGTGGAGCTGAGAAGATGCGACTCCATCAGGAAGGCTGGGTAACAGAGCCTCGGAAATATCCAGACCAACACCAGTAGAGTTCTGACGATAAACAAACAAACTGATTGTTTAATGAAGCATTTAAACGTATTTATTTATTTTTTTCTATTCCAGTTAACGTTTTAGTTCAAGTAAACAATCATTTCAGAACAAAATGTTATCCCTTTAAATGAGTCCTACTCACTGTTTTGGGTCTGTCCAGAGGCGTCCAAGACTCTCTCCACGCAGCATCAGTATTGAGCTCCTCCAGCGGGCTTATAAAGCTCATGTTTGTGAAAGACGTCACTGAGCTGTTCCTGAGCAATCCTGCAACACAACAAGACACACAGGTGAAACAAAAAAACATTTAGAGTCAAAAACACACACTAGAAAGACACTGTTTTACCTGCTGATGCATTTCTTAAATGTAGCCTTCTTGATGAGGAACTCTGTCGTCCTGAAGCATGACAAAAAGTCAGTATGAAGAAATCACTTCCGGAGTACAAGCGTTTAATATACAGCAGTACTGTGAGCACCTGAAGGAACAGTGGATTTACACTGCAACTCTGCCTCGTAATTCTGGATCTGATTGTGGAGTTTGTCCACATGCTGGAAGGCTTCGAGCTTCAGGCTTCGCTCCTGATGAAGTTGACCTCTCACCTTCACAATGCACAAACATTTACACCGAATTATTAGTGTATTTATAATTATTTTACTATTTCAACACATTTCTGCACATAATAGTTTTAATAACTCATTTCTAATAAGGGATTTTTTTATCTTTGTCATGATGACAGTAAATAACATTTGACTAGATATTTTTCAAGACACTATTCAGATTAAAATGACATTTAAAGGCTTAACTAGGTTAATTAGGCAAGGTAGGGTACTCATTGCATAACAGTGGTTTGTTTTGTAGAAATTTGAAAGCAAATATTGCTTAAGAGGGCTACAATTTTGACCTTAAAATTATTTAAAAGAGATTAAGAACTGCTTTTATTCTAGCCGAAATAAACCAAATAAGACTTTCTCCAGAAGAAAGAATATTATAGGAAATACTGTGAAAAATTCTTTGCTCTGTTAAACATCATTTGGGATATAATTGAAGAAAAATCAATAATTCTGACTTCAACTGCATATAAAAAATAAATAAAATCCACAAGGAGGCTAATAATATTATTTTAAACTGTAAATGCACAAATCAACCAGATGATATTAATCAAAGCCACTCGTGAGGAAAAACATTTTTACATTCTGTGAGATCTGAGCTAGCTTTTCAAGTGAGGCTTTTACAATATTTAAAATGTTTAATCCATTGCAACTTCACTTTTGATTATAATCAAAACAGTTAAATAAATACCTACAATCTAAAACATGTGGGGAAAATACTAATAAAACAGCAGCCCAAAAACATCCAGTGCTATCCAATGCTAATAACCCAATTGCGAAAGCACAATAAACATATTTATCAGATGTTGCAGAGAACAATCTAGATATCAATTACATACTTTGAGGAAAAAAGGTATATAAAAGCAGACTTTTCAAACAACAAAATCTTATCATTTAGTGCTTATCTCTTTTTTTAAAAAGCAATAAATTTTTATTTGTGGCAGAGATTAACATACAGTTGAAGTCAGAATTATTAACCACCCTAAAAATATTAGCCCCTCCTGTTTATTTTTTCTCCCAATTTCTGTTTGACTGAGAGATTTTTTTTATTCAACACATTCATAAACATCAAGTTTTAATAACTCATTTCTAATCACAGTAAATAATATTTTACTAGATATTTTTCAAGACACTTCTATACAGCTTAAAGTGACATTTAAAGGCTTAACTAGGTTATTTAGGTTAACTAGGCAGGTTAGGTTAATTAGGCAAGTTATTGTATAATTGTTCTGCAGACTATCAAAAAAAATATATATCTTACAGGGGCTAATAATTTTGACCTTAAAATGGTCTTTAAAAAATTAAAAACTTTTTTTCTAGCCGAAATAAAACAAATAAGACTTTCTCCAGAAGAACAAATATTATCAGACATACTGTGAAAATTTCCTTGCTCTGTTAAACATAATTTGGGAAATATAAAAAAAAAGAAAAAAGAAAAGAAAAGAAAATGTAAAAAAGGGGCTAATAATTCTGACTTTAACTGTATACAACATTTTTCAAGATTTTTTCAAAACATTTCTGAACATGATAACTTCTCATAACTCTCTTTTTTGTCTTTGCCAAGATGACACAATATATTTAGCTAGTTATTCTCCAAGATACTTACAATTTAAAGGCTTAACTTGGTTCGATAAAAGCTGTTTGTTCTTTTGCCAATCGAACAGAAAAAAAATCTTGAGGGGGCTAATATTATTGACTTAGCATTTATTTTTATTCCAGCTGATCTAAATATATAAGAAATAGTCAAAAATGTAGACAAATATAATAAGTTTAAAATAAATATAAAATATATACATTTAAAAATGTAGACAAATATAAATATGATAAGAAATTGTCAAAAATGTACGGAAGTCCAAAGAGGCCATGCATTAAAATATTTTTTCTCTCTTATGTCATGTCGTAATCACGACTTAATTATCTCGTGATCTCGACATAACAACTCGTTTTCTCATGATCTCGACGTAACAAAAAGTTCTGCTTATTCTGACTTCCGTAAGCAAACGCCTACGAAACATTACGGATGAACGCATTTGCTTTTATTTTGACCAGGGACTGAGTCAAACTGAGATAGTTCTATGCCTTTCAGTGATTGACAATTTCTATATCAGTGTTCGACACTTGAGAAGGAGGTTTTCGGCTCTCCGCCTTTATCGTCGAAGATATAGCGGCCCTGAGAGTATCGTCAGTTTCATTGCCAGTCAGCTTGAAGGACCGGGACGTCTGCACGGTTAGAGAATGATGCCGTTTAAATGGTTTGCGGCTGACTAGAGAAATGGTAAGAGATGTGCAGTTCAGTTTGAGAATAAGCAGAACTTTATGTTATATCGAGATCACGAGAAAATTAAGTCATGATCACGACATAACTCGAGAAAACGAGTTATGTTGAAATCACAAGATAATTAAGTCGTGATCTCGACATAACAAGAGAGAAAAAATATTTTAATGCATGGCCTTAGGACTTCCGTAAAAATGTCATGGCTCTATTAAACATAACTGTGGAAATATTTGATAAAGAATTAAAAATTCACAGGAGGGATTAAAAGGTTTTTCTTTTCAATGTAAAAAAAACTGTTTTTATGTACACAAACTGTAACATATGAGGCAGGAATCAAACTACTCACATTTAACACACATTGGAGATACATTTGAAATTATTTTGTGTATTATTATTTTGAGAATTAATAATAATTCTAATAATGAAGTCTTAAAGGGGACCTATTATGCAAAAATCACTTTTATAAAAGGTTTAAACACAATTGTTTGGCAACAGTGTGTGAATACAGCCAACCTTTTATGGTAAAAATGTATTAATGCTATTTGTTTATAATCACTCTTGATAAAAACAGTCTGCAGAAACACTTTGATTGACATTGTCCCTTTGTACGTGTCATCAGAGGGGGAAAGCCCCGCCCATTAGTGACCATCACTTCCTCATTAGCATAGGACGTTAGTCTTGTTTTTGAATCTGCCACTATGCTGACACATCTTTTGAATAAAGAGAACAATCTCATTTGAATTTAAAGCGACAGTCACCAAAATGACACAATTAGGATCAAAGCCTAAAAGAGCAGTTTCAAAGAGTTATAAGACATTATCTGATGGGGTATTTAAGCTGAAACTTCACATACACACTCTAGGGACATCAGAGATTTATTTTACAGCTTGTAAAAAGGGGCATAATAAGCCCCCTTTAAAGCAGAAGCTGAAAATACTTGAAGGTTTAGTTTTGTGTTGATCTGAGACTAACTTGTCTGATGTGTCTGTGGCTGCGCTGCTGTCTGACGTGTGTGTCGTGGTTGTGTTTCTGCAGTTGTGCGCTCAGTGTCCTCAGCTGACTCTCTCTGTCCAGCACGTCCTCCTGCAGCGTCTCCACACTCTCCATTCTCAGAGTCTGCAGCTCCTGACGGCTCTGAGCGTCTCGAGCGGACCGATGCTCAATGTCCTGCAGCTTCTGACTCTGACAGGGGAACAAATCACACTCCATGGGTTACCAAAGTCCCTTTAAGGCAAGTCACTCTTTGAAACGCCTCTCGGGCAGTACACTCAACAGAAACATCAAATTCTCCAAAACTGCTTGCCAAGCTCACGATTAAATTTCATATTAGGATTTACCAGTAAAATGAAACAACAACTGCCTCTTTAGTTTCATTTCTAAACGTTCAAACCACACAAAGGCCCGGTTTACACTAATACATTTTAAAGAGCCCCTATTATGGGTTTTTGAAAACGAGCTTGCATGCAGTGTGTAACACAGCTCTAAGTGAAGTGAAATGTCCAGCTAAGGCTTAAATCTGAAAGTGCACAGTGTTTAAAACTATTGATTCATCTATAAAAGAGTCGACTCATCGTTCTCCAAACGAATTGCCGTGCTTACAAGCCTTTAGCCGTTTCGGCATGACGTGAACACTAAACATAAGCCCCGCCCATTTGTGCACGCGCAGACCGAGGAAGATTCAAAACCCCCAACCCCGCCCACAAACAACAGCAGCAAGCAAAGGCAGCGCAGTTTAGCATCGCGCTAAGGAGGAGTTTTGGAACAAATGACTAGCTAAACGATTCATATAGGAGTCGCTGGGATATTGAGGTAAAAATAAATGCATTTGATAAGGCAATGAAAGTGTTTTTTGACCATGCATGCATATTAGCCTGTTGTTGGAGACCCCCAAAACCAAAATATGACCTTTTTTAATGTATAATAGGGGCTCTTTAAAACAGCGTTTTAGAATGAAAACAACCCGCGTCTACACTGGCGTTTCACCCAGCATTTCTGAACAATTCTCCATCCACACTATCCCGCTGAAAACACACATCACGTGACCACACACACACACACACACACACACTCTGGCATGCACTCAAGTAATGAGACCAGTGCACGTCGGACTGTTCATTAAGGATCTACGGCTTGATCTAATCTCACTATATTTGTGATAATGTGATATTTAATTCATCTTGTTGTCTATACTTTGGTCTTCCTTTCATTCATTCATTCATTCATTCATTTATTCATTTTCTTTTCGGCTTAGTCCTTTTATTAATCGGGTGTCACCACAGCGGAATGAACTGCCAACTTATCCAGCATACGTTTTATGCAGCGGATGCCTTTCCAGCTGCAACCCATCTCTGGGAAACACCCATACATTCTCATTCACACACATACACTACAGACAATTTAGCTTACCCAATTCACCTGTACCACTTGGACTTGTGGGGGAAACCGGAGCACCCGGAGGAAACCCACACGAGCAAGGGGAGAACATGCAAACTCCACACAGAAATGCCAACTGAGCCAGCCGAGGCTCGAACCAGTGACCTTCTTGCTGTGAGGCGACAGCACTACCTACTGCGCCACCGTGTCGCAGACTTTGGTCTTTTAAATCTGAATTTGATGCAAGACTGAACTTTGTTTAGGCTACTTAATATTGAGGAAAAAGCCCCAATCAGATCTGTCTGCAGCCCCACCTACGTTTTTAAATGTCTCCGTTTTCTCTCATCCACATTGACATGGAGCAGCAGCGTTTTAAAATGAAAACAGCCTCTTCAGTGTTTTCAAAAAGCTCAGTTCTCGGGGCTGGAAAACTCATAGTGTGGACGGATGGCGTAACCCCAGCAAAACTTATGCGTTTCAAAACTAAAACGTATTAGTGTGAAAGGGGCCAAAATCTGCAGAAACTCAGGTCTGGGCCGAGCCCCTCCCCCAGAGAGTTTTCTGTGCTAGAAGGCGGGGCTTCATTCGCCTTATTGACCAATACACTTTTTTCCCCATTCAAAACTATACGAGTGACACATCTTGTGTATTCTGTAGTCTTTGGTGTTACAGAAATATTCATTCATTCATTCATTTTCTTGTTGGCTTAGTCCCTTTATTAATCTGGGGTTGCTACAGCGGAATGAACCGCCAACTTATCCAGCATTTGTTTTACGCAGCGGATGCCTTTCCAGCTGCAACCCATCTCTGGGAAACATCCATACACACTCATTCACCCTCATACACTACGGACAATTTAGCCTACCCAATTGTCTTTGGACTTTGGACATGTCTTTGGACTTGTGGGGGAAACCGAAGCACCTGGAGGAAACCCACACGACCACGGGGAGAACATGCTGTAAGGATGAAAATTATTATATGCATTTGTTTATATGGCAGAACATGTCTTTTTCATCAAAGAAGGCTCACACAAATTCCTGATGAGATCAGGGCCTGCTTTGTGGACTGTGGGGGTTTGATGATGTAGTCACATGTTGATTGGTCAGTTTGAATGTCTCAGTATTTAGGCTTTGGTTACATGGTCAAGAAAGGTACAAAATAGGTGGTAAACTTAGCTCTGCCTCTTTCTTCTCCTGCTCTGGCTTTCTCTCTTCTCCTGCTCTGGCTCTCTATCTCTCTCCCCCCCCCTCTCTCTCTCCCTCTCTCTCTCTCAGGTAACTTTAATTTACATTTAAGCTGGGTACAATTATCATCATATGTTTTATCATTTCATGTTTTATTGTTTCATGCAGTTATTTGTAACTAATTCAGTTGTAACCATAGAGAATTATTGTCATTAAATCATCTCATTTTCAAGTATTTGTCAATTACTTTTGATTCAACATCAACATTTAATGGCTCCATATTGCAATACAATATAATCACATAATAGCGACGCTCTCCCACATTTAAAGCTGTTAATACTGCCCTTATTTCCGTTTTTGGTATAAGATTGCAGAATATACAGTTTTTTTACCATCATACTGATAACTTTTTAGTCATTCGGCAGAACTACAGTTCGGAACCGCTGTAGTTTAAAAGACCATACCTTACAATGCAAACTCCACACAGAAATGCCAACTGACCCGGCCGAGGCTCAAACCAGTGACCTTCTTGCTGTGAGGTGAATGTGCTACTCACTATGCCACCGTGGCGCCCTAGACTGATGTCTGTAAGATTTTAAAAAAATAAAATAACAAATTCAATTCAATGAATTTCTCATATTTTCGTATTTAAATGTTTTTAAGCCCTCCGAATCCAGATTTTCTAATAGTTTGATCTCTGCCAAATATCCCAAATATCGTCCTGTCAATGGAAAGCTTATTTATTCAGCTCTCAGATTATGACTGGTACCAGAGTCACATCTACATTTCAGGCTCTGCATTCACATATGATGGATGTGCGTACCTGGAGTGTGATCTGCCTCTGGATGTGTTCATATTCAGTCTGACACCGCAGCAGAGCCTCCTTCACTGCATCCAGCTCCTGTCTGAACACAAGCTCCTTCTGCTCTGAGATCAGCTTCACTTTCACAGCTTCAGTTTTACACGACGCCTCATTCTGGACACACAGAAGCAGCATTCACATTTGGGCTGCACGATACTGAACAATCTAACATTGTGACAGTTTGTTTTGCCGCAATATGTATTATGAATATAATTTCCCCAGATGATTTGAATAGCTCCATTTAGAAAGATTTTACCCATTTAGATCAATTGGGACGATCAAGTCTTTTTCTATGGAGTGCATCTGCATAAATTATAATAAATTACATAAAAAAATAAATGAACAGTGCTTTGTGGTTTTCTGGTTAGTCTACAATCAAATGTAAAATAACACGGTCATCAATGTATAAATAATTACAATGTAACTTTTAAATATTGATAATAATAATAATAATAATAATAATAATATTAATAACATAATATTTAATAATATCATTACCTTTCATCTTTAATAAATAATCTAATCTTGCAGTGTGACTACTGCAGATACACACATTGAAATATCGATGCTCAAACAATATTTTGTTCAGCCTTAATTCACAGTAACTGGAGGACCAGAGGACCTGGGTTTCTTTTAAAGATAAGCTTGTAATTACGCTTTTTTAAATAAGCCCTAATAAGTAAATAATTCCTAATTCCCTTGAGTAAACAGTGGAGTTTTATCATTTTTTAATCCATTCAGCCAATCTTTTGGTCTGGCCAGGTGTCTTTTTAGCTTAGCTTAGCATAGATCATTGAATCAGATTAGACCGTTAGCATCTTGCTCAAAATGACCATAAAGTTTCAATACTTTTTTAAAGCTTGACTCTTCTGTAGTTCACAATGACATTATGCTGTGCCTGTAAATAGTCCCCAGCTTGAAAAATGGGTAACTGCGATGCGTAATATTGCACCTGTTTTTAGCAAGAAAGAGATCCATATCAAGCCTTTTCTAGCCATATATTCTTAAAAAAAATGTTAAAACATCAACAAAAAACCTTCTGGTCATTAATGTTGAAAATAATTTAGAAATGATTAGAATAGTTGGCGTTTCATTACGCTGTAGCGACCCCTGATAAATAAAGTTCTAAGCCGAAGGAAAAAAAAAGAAAAGTAATTTTGTATTTAGACCATTAAAGGGATACTTCACCATTCAACTAACACTTAAGAGGTTCTAAACTTTTAGTATTTTTTTTCTTTTGCGCGAGATGCTAATGGTCTAATCTGATTCAATGATTTATGCTAAGCTAAGCTAATCTAAAAGTGCTCCCACCAGACCTGGAGATTAGCTGATGCTCCTTTTACACAATGTTTCTCAACCACGTTCCTAGAGGGCCACCAACACTACATGTTTTGGATGTCTCTTTTGTCTGTCACAGCCATTACAGGTCTTTCAGTCTCTGCTTATGAGCTGATGATTTGAATCATGCGTGTTCGGTTAAAAAGACATTGCTTTAAGATATGTTTCATACCAGTCTCCAGTGCAGCAGCTCTTTCTGGAGTTTCTCTTGCTCCGTCAGCAGCTTCCAGCGGCTGAAGATTCTCAGTTTACACACCAGAGCAGCCAGCCTGCTGTTCTCGCCATCAAGATCCTCTAAAAAGTCTTTCTGAACAAAACCAAGACATGATAATATAAGATAACCAGCTCAGAGAAAAGGTAAAGGTCACATTTCACTCCAACAATCAACAGAAAACAAACTTTATTTAATAATACATTGTGATTTTCTGCATTGCAACATTGTTGTTATTGCATCATAATATAGTAATGTAAATTATCCTGTTCAGCCATATATATATAATGTAATGTTATTATTATTCTTATTATTATTATTATTACTACTACTACTACTACAGTAACACTTTACAATAAGGTTTCTATTAATTAATGTTAGTTAATGCTAGGTAATGTTGTGCATCCAAACAATAATTTTGTACAGTATTTATTCATCTTGAGTTAGAGAATGAAGTTAGAGATTAGTTCTTGTTAACTCACTGTGCGTTATAATGTTAACAAGCACAACTTTGAGTTTTAATAAAGCATTAGTAAATGTTGAACTGTGATTAATAAATGCTGTGCAAGACTGTTCCAGTTTAGTTCATGTTATTAAATACGTTAACTAATGGACCATTCATTTAAAGTGTTTCTGTTGAAGCCATTTCTATGGAAGTAATAATATTTTAATATTTTGAGTTTGTTTATTTATTTCTGAGAAAAGGCCGGTGTTGCAAATAAATCATAGAAATTGGAATGTAAATGGTTAACCAGTGATGTAGCATGGCGTAATTTGATTGACTTTTAGATTTAGAACTCGGCGAAGCAGTCAGAAGCCACTGGACTTGCGAGTAACACAGTCTTTTGACCTATGCAAACAGCTAAATTTGTAAGAAAGTTATTATCCTAAGTTTTGTATACTTTAAGATTGACAATTAAACAGTCAAACGAAGAACTTTGGATTGAAGACTTTTATTCCCTGACGCTTTTGTGTTGAGTACAAAAGAACTCTAAAGTCCTAGGCTAGTGAGTCAGTTTATTGCGCTCACAGTTACCAATATTAATATTAGTTGTTATTATTAAAACAACAATTTATACCACCATACATTTAACTTTATATACCAGGGGTCACCAATCTCTGTCCTGGAGGGCCGATGTCCCTGCAGGGTTTAGCTCCAACTTGCCTCAACACACCTGCCTGGATGTTTCAAGTAAGACCTTGAGCTTGTTCAGTTGTGTTTGATCAGGGTTAGAGCTAAAATCTGCAGGACACCGGCCCTCCCAGAAAAAGTTTGGTGACCACTGTTATATACTGTATGCGCAATTTAAAGTGATCTTTTTTCACAGTACTCTTTCCCCATTTTTTTTTTCACATTTATCATATATTATTTAAAACAACTACACCATTATTTATTCATTATTACTAAATGCTATTATTGCTATTATTCATTCAATAATTTTCCTTTGGCTTAGTCTCTTTATTCATCACGGGTTGCCACAGCGGAATGAACCACCAACTTGAACACAGCGGATGCCCTTCCAGCTGCAACCCAGTACTGGGAAACACCCATACACTCCCATTCGCACACATACACTATGGACAATTTAGTTTATTCAGTTCACCCATACCATGTCTGTGGACTGCTGGGGAAACCGGAGCACCCTGAGGAAACCCACGCCAACAAGGGGAGAGCATGCAAACTACACACAGAAATGCCAACTAGCCCAGCCGGGACTCGAACCAGTGACCTTCTTGCTGTGAGGTGACAGTGCTAACCACTGAGCCACCGTGCCGCCTGCTATTATTCAAATGCATTATACAATAATAATAAATTACTAATTAATTATTTAATATTATTAAAACACAAAGTATTACACCCCAAAACGTCCAACTCATATACCTGTATACAGTTTAAAGTATTTTTTTCTTACAAATACAATTTTAAGTATCAAAAAGTAATTGGATTATTATTTAAAACATCTATATTCCACTTCTTACATTAAACAATTAATATATTTAACGACAATACATCTATCTAAATCTTAACTTATACTTTGACTTTATACTATTATTTTATGTAATACCTATAGCTAACTCATATTTTTGTAGAATATTATTATAACAGAGCTGATTCCAGCAGCTCACCTCCTGAAGCGTGTGAATGAGACTCTGGTTATCATCGGCGGATGATAATCTAGTTTTCAGTTTGATGATTCTGTCCACGCCTTCCTTCCTTACGCTGCTGACCAGCTGACGAACATCATGGTCCATTTTCTCATTATATCTGTCCAGACGTGTCTGTGGATGGCAGAAAGAGTCACACTAAATATATTGTTTTAGTCATTTTATGCATAAAAAAATGAACTTTTATGGCTTTATGCTGCATCCCAATTTGAATACTATTTATCTTTTTTAGGATACGAAATAACTGTGTGTGTCCCAATAAAGTTTTAATAAAGTCTATTTCATGGCAAGATCAATAGAGATAAGAACAATGAAAACATATATGTGTATAAACCGTACACAGTCTGTCAAAAGTCTTGTCGCCTATCCAAGTTTTCGGAACAAAACAATAACTTGACTTCTAGTTGATCATTTGGAATCAAAAGTGGCTTATATAAAAAGCAAAGGCCTCTTGATGACGCTTATTTGATCAAAATAAAATATGATCATGCCTTGATTTTTAATTATTTAATGAGGACAGTAAGGTCTGACTTTAGAATTAGTGTCCAGTATAGAATATAAAGTCATGCTGCAGTGGAAAAAGAATGAATATTGTGTATGACTCCCATGAGCTTGGAGGACTGCATCCACACATCTCTGCAATGACTCAAATAACTTAATAATAAAGTCATCTGGAATGGCAAAGAAAGGGTTCTTGCAGGACTCCCAGAGTTTATCAAGATTCTCTGGATTCATCTTCAATGCCTCCTCCATCATCTTACCCCAGACATGCTCAATAATGTTCATGTCTGGTGACTGGACTGGCCAATCCTGGAGCATATATATACACACTTCATACTTTTCATCAATAAGACACTACACAAAAAACACTTTTTAATATAAATATATATTACATATTAGAAACATAAAATCAGATTTTTCATGCTGATATTTCATAAATAAGTTACAAATCTTCCTGAAGAGACGTTTGTAAAAAACAGAATGGGGGTTTTCATAAGACGTTTATAATCATGACACGACACTGAGATTTTATGCATGCTTATGACAACTGTTATTAAGTGTCATTTGCTCAGTTATGTCATTTTAAACACAAAGATGACAGTATTGTTTGAGATGTCATGTTATGAAAATAATAACCTGGGTTTGAATGATTAATAAATAAAATACCTAACCTGACAAAAAATTCATATTAACCACATTACTCATTTCATCTACAACAGGATTGACTATTATAAAGACACTTTTGGTCATTAACATCAAATGCAAACACATGGGGCGCCACGGTGGCCTAGTGGGTAGCACGATCGCCTCACAGCAAGAAGGTCGCTGGTTCGAGCCTTGGCTGGGTCAGTTGGCATTTCTGTGTGGAGTTTGCATGTTCTCCCCGTGGTTGTGTGGGTTTCCTCCGGGTGCTCCGGTTTCCCCCACAGTCCAAAGACATGCGGTACAGGTGAATTGGGTGAGCTAAATTGTCCATAGTGTGTGTTTGTGAGTGAGTGTGTGTGGATGTTTCCCAGAGATGGGTTGCAGCTGGAAGGGCATCCGCTGCGTAAAACAAATGCTGGATAAGTTGGCGGTTCATTCCGCTGTGGCGACCCCGGATTAATAAAGGGACTAAGCCGAAAAGAAAATGAATGAATGAATGAATGCAAACACATGAAGAGAATTCTGTGTATAAAATAAAGATTAGCATGCTATTGACCTTTTTCTCCACTGCTGAAGTGCGCTCGTTTTCATGATTATTTTAGAACTTTCGATTCAGTCACCTATGGGACAAATGACTAGGAATAATAAATGGCAGGAAACGGTCAAACTACTTGCTCTACGAACAGTGTTTGCATGACTATACAGACAAAGTAGAATAATATAATAAGAAAATATCAGTTTGCAACATCCAGCAGCAGAACGAGCTGTTGTTAATGTCTAAAAATGAATGGAAGTGAATGAGGCCGGAAGTCTCGAGCCAAAATTATTTAAATGGCTGCGCCCGTTCTTATGCAGAGAATAAGGTGAATAGCCCATCTCCACTAGTACGAATTATTAGTTCAAAAATAATGCGGAGGATGTGACAAGATGTTTGACAAGACATGTATCTAAGCACCAGAACAATCTATAAATGATCACGTAGTTTGTTCTGAAGCTTAACTACACTGTAAAAATTGAAAAGTTGAGTTAACTTAAAATTTTAAAGCAACAGGCTGCAAAGAAACTTTGAGTTTATTAAGCTTCAGTGGATCAAGTTGTGCCAAATTAATTTTTCAAGTTGACTAAAAAGGCAGGTTTAAGTCAAGGATACTTTATGGAATAATTTTGCACAACTTCAGACATTAAAGCTTAAAGAGCCCATATTATGGATTTTTGAAAATGACCTTCCATGCAGTGTGTAACACAGCTCTAAGTAAAGTGAAATGTCCAGCTGAGGCTTAAATCTGAAAGTGCACAGTGTTCAAAACTATTGATTCATCTATAAAAGAGTCGACTCATAGTTGTTTAAATGAATCGTTATTAGAACGAGTCTTTAGCTGTTTCGGCTTGACGTCAACGCGAAACATAAGCCCCACCCACTAGTTGCACGCGCAGACCCTGGGAAAATTGAACTCCCCGGCCCCACCCACAGACAGGAAAAAAAGTGAAACAAGCACTGTATCAAGTTAAAAAAAAAAAAACAAGCACTGTATTGCAATAAGTGTTGTAGTATAACCAGCGGGACAGCAGTGACGTGTGATCTGAGTTTGATGGCAGTAAAAAGATTTAGAGAGAAGTATGGGAGCTTTTGTAGTATTGGTTTTCGCGTTTTGCTCTCTGTAGGCGGTCCCTAAGGATCGATCTCTTTGCTGCGTGCGCATAGAGTTCAATATAATGCGTCCAGCGCGTAGGAAAGCTCATTTTTAGGAAAATAAGGTTGTAGGTGATTGTATACATTGCGACAGTTGAAAAGAGGTGCTATTTGTGTAGGAACAATGTTTCGGTCATGAGTTATTGATCCGGAAAACACGAATCTGCGAATCTGTTTCTAACTTTTCTGAACTCATCGGTATTCCGGTTAAATCATGTCCCGTAGACGCTGTGCTCTGAAGTGCGAGGGAAAAGCTGTGTTATTTTCCCTACCTGGAAACCTCTTTTCCCTACCTGGAGTGGTTGAGGTTTTTTTTGGTAAAATACCTGAGAATCATAGCCCTAATATGGTGCTGGGTTCGCGTCAATTCTCTAAAGAGAGCTACACCAATCTACACACTTACAACGCATGATTTGTTGCACGGTTGTTGTTAAAGGATGGATCAATACCCAGTTTATTTGGACCTGCGTGTTCTTCCAGTCTTGTTGACTGTAACAAGGTAAATATGGATGTAGTTGTCTGTATTGTGTTTGCTCCGTGCAGCATGTAGCGGTAGCCATTTAGCTTACTGCCGAATGTAACTATTTGTTGGCTTACAATAGTCCATGAAGTGTTAATTATTACTAAATGTTTGTTGTTATGATGTAGAATATAGCAATACGCTGTTGTACAACTGCAGTGATGTTTTTCAATATGTTCTGGCATTGGGCGTGGTAGCGTGACGTGACGTGGTAGCGTCACGTAAAGGAGGTGCTTGGGAAAAAGACTTGCTCAGACGATTCATATGGGAGTCGGTGGGAAAATGAGGAAAAAATAAATAGATATTATAAGACATCGAAAGTGTTTTTTAACCTTGCATACATATCATCCTGTTTGGGACTTCAAAAAGTGAAATTTAACCGTTCTCAACCCAACATATGGGCTCTTTAATAAACTCAAAATTTCTTTGCATCCGGTTGCTTTTAAAATTTTAAGTTAACTCAACTTTTTATTTTTTGAGGATATGGAGAAATCAAAATTTAAAGCCTTCTCAAATGATTTTTTTAGTTTCATTGAACAAACAGTTCCAAACATGCAGTTAAATCATTTTTATGAGTAAATTCAACTCGGAGCTCAAAGATATGTCCACCTAACTTACAATTTTAAACTGAATTAACTATTTGTAAGTTGGATTTTTTACAGTGTACTTTTCTGTTACTCACTCAAAAGCATATGGCTTTCTTCACAAAAAGAGCTCATGCTTTTAGGGCATAGTATGAGTAGGTGAATTGGGACGCAGCATGTATACCACTATTAAAAACCCACCTTGAGAAGCAGACATGAGGAAAAGAGCTGGCGAACCAGTGTGTCGTATCGTTCTCTGTGTTTGAGGCTCAGGTGTTGATCTAAGTTTCTCTTCTCCTCTTCTAGTTGATTTACTTTTGCGCGCAAAGCCGTGATTTCAAGCATCATCCCTCGACACACATCCGACACCTGAGATTAGACAGGTTTATGAAGGATTCAGTGAAGAAACAAGCTGATATATGCAAAAAGCTGAGGTTACCTTTCTGTAGGGGTCACTTGACTGCAGGTTTTTGGCTTCTAGATCTTTAACATCCTGAGGAAACAGATTGATCTCAGTTCAGAAAGATGCATGCGTCTTGTTGCATCCCTTTAAAAATATGTATAGTCTCATTACGGGCGGCATTGTGGCTCAGTGGTTAGCACTGTCACCGCGCAGCAAAAAGGTTGCTGGTTCGAGTCACGGCTGGGTCAGTTGGCATTTCTGTGTGGAGTTTGTATGTTCTGATTGATTGGTGTGGGTTTCCTCAAGGTGCTCTGGTTTCCCTCACAATCCAAACACATGCGCTATAGGTGAATTGAATAAACTAAATTGGCTGTAGTGTTTCTATGGGTGTGAATGGGAGTGTATCGGTGTTTCCCAGTACTGGGTTGCAGCTGAAAGGACAACATATGCAGGATAAGTTTGCGGTTCATTCCGCTGTGGCAACCCCTGATGAATAAAGGGACTGAACTGAAAAGAAAACGAATGGATGAATGAAATTGCCCATAGTGTATGCGTGTGTGTAAATGTGTAAATGTGTGGGTGTTTCCCAGTACTGGGTTGTGGCTGGAAGGGCATTCACTGTGTAAAACATATGCTGGAATAGTTGGTGGTTCATTCCACTGTGTCGACCTCTGATAAATCAGACTAAGCCGGAGGAAAAAAAATGATTGAATGAATATTCTCATTACATTATTGTTTTTACCATGAAGACAGCAATGAAGCTGACATGGCATTAATTAAAGATACAATAATGTAATAATTTAAATATATTGCAAATAATAAATACAAATAAACCATTTCAATCAAACAAGCACAGTATCACTTTTTACATTAATATATGATGCAAGTTCTAGAAGATTGTCTTGATTTTTTATTTTACTGAACAATTCTTTAAGTGTGTTCCTCATAATTTTATTGTTTTAAATTGTAATTTCAATAATTCTTTAAATTAAAAATCAATGACAGTACTGTTATTTTATATATTTAATAATTTGTTATGTTCCTAACGCATTTATTAAATGTCATTTGTATTTTATTTATTCATTCATTCATTTTCTTTCAGCTTAGTCCCTTATTTATCAGCCACAGTGGCTGAACTGACAACTGTCATTCCACCACAGCGGAATGAACCACCAACTAATCCGACATATGCTTTATACAGCAGATGGCCTTCCAGCCGCAACCCAGTATTGGGAAACACTCATACACTCTCACATACATACAAACACTCATACACTACTGCTAATTTAGTTCATTCAATTCATCTATAGCGCATGTGTTTGGACTGTGGGGGAAACCGGAGCACAAGGAGAAAAACCCACGCCACCACAGGGAGAACATGCAAACACCACACAGAAATGCTAACTGGCCCAGTCGTGATTCGAACCAGCGACCTTCTTGCTATGAAGCAACAATTTTAACCACTGAGTGCCACCCCTGTATTTCATTCAACTCATTCATTTTCTTGTCGGCTTAGTCCCTTTATTAATCTGGGGTCGGCACAGCGGAATGAACCGCCAACTTATCCAGCATATGTTTTACACAGCGGATGTCCTTCCAGCTGCAATCCATCACTGGGAAACACCCATACAGTCCCATTCACAAACATACACTATGACAATTTAGCTTACCAAATTCACCTATATTGTGTTTGGACTGTGGGGGAAACCGGAGCACCCGGAGGAAACCCACACGAACACTGAGAGAACGAGCAAACTCCACACAGGAACGCTAACTGACCCAGCTGAGGCTCAAACCAGAGACCTTCTTGCTTTGAGGCGATCATGCTACCCACTTCACACTATTCAGCATATTAGAATCTTTCAAAAAGTCCACAATTTAAAATATTTTAAATTTTTAAATATATTCAAATAGGTCCTGCCTTTAATTATTCAATAATGAGCCATACTGTTAAGATCAAGGCCACTCCTTTCTTTCTCCATCTTATTGTCCCCCTTTTTATTCATTTATTTTTATTATTATTTTATTAATTATTTTTTTCTTTCCTCTTTTATATGTCCCAAGGATGTTTTTTGTTCTCCACATGTATTTAAATCCATTTTGGTAGCTAGAAATTGATGTACTAATACGCAAAAAATACGTTTTACACTGCATTGTACTCTATGCAATGTGCTTAATATATACAGTTGAAGTCAGAATTACCCCCCCCCCTGAATTATTAGCCCCCCTGTTTATTTTTTCCCCCAATTTCTGTTTAACCGAGAGCAGATTTCTCTAATAACTGATTTCTTTTATCTTTGCCATGATGACAGTAAATAATATTTTACTACATATTTTTCAAGACACTTCTATTCAGCTTAAACTGACATTTAAAGACTTCACTAGGTTAATTAGGTTAACTAGGCAGGTTAGGGTAATTAGGCAAGTTATTGTATAATGATGGTTTGTTCTGTAGACTATTGAAAAAAATTGCTTAAAGGGGCTTATGATATTGTCCCTAAAAATGTCTTTAAAAAATTTAAAACTGCTTTTATTCTAGCCAAAATAAAACAAATAAGACTTTCTACAGAAGAAAATATTATCAGACATACTGTGAAAATTTCCTTGCTCTGTTAAACATCTTTTGGGAAATATTTAAAAAAGAAAAAAAGAAAAAAAGGGGGCAAATAATTCTGACTTCAATTATATATATATATATA
>CAIGQQ010004828.1:2464428-2482646 GCA_903798035.1 Danio albolineatus | reverse complement strand
ATATATATATATATATATATATATATATATATATATATATATATATATATATATATTTTTTTTTTTTTTTTTTTTATGTATTCACCTTATTCTCTGCGTACGAGCAGGTGCAGCCATTTGAATCTTTTTGGCTGGAGACTTCCGGTCTCATTCACTTCCATTCATTTTTAGACATTAAAAACAGCTCGTTTTGTTGCTTGATGTTGCAAACTGATTTTTTTTATTATATAATTCTACTTTGTCTGTATAGTCATGTAAACACTGTTTGTAGAGCGAGTCGTTTGACCGTTTTCTGCTGTTTGTTATTCCTAGTCATTTCTCCCATAAGTGACTGAATCAGAAGTTCTAAAACAAATTGCAAAAACGAGCGCACTTCTGCATTGAAGAATAAGGACAATAATTGTAGTCAGAACTATTACACCTCCTGTGAATTTATTTCCTTTTTCAAATATTTCCTAAATGATGTTTAACAGGGTAAGGAATTCTTCACAGTATTTCCTATAATATTCTTTATTCTGGAGAAAGTCTTATTTTGTTTTATTTCAGCTAGAATAAAAGCAGCTTTTTTTTCTTTTTTTTAAAATGAAAACTATTGTTTTAGAAATGTGTTAAAAAATCTTCTCTCTCTTAAACAGAACTTGGGGCAAAAGGTATACAGACGGGCTAATAAATCAGGAGGGCTATGATGTTGGTGAATTAGTAATGGTTTCTGCTGTTCTGACCGTCAGCAGCTTAATAATATAAATTATTTAGCATGCTATTGGCATCTCATATTTTTCTTCAATATCACCTAGTTTCCCTCCACATGTTCACCTGGGATCAGGACTCGGTCTGCCCTCGGCCTGCAGGTCTGCTCGGGGGTCCTCAGGTTTGCCCGTCATGAAGTGCTGATCTCTGATGTGTGGCACCTCATGCAGCAGTGACAGGAGACTGAAGCTCAGACTGATCAGCTGCCCTCGAAATAAACACTCACACACACGCTTATTAAACCTGGAAGACACACAGAAACACTACTAGTGTTGGAGAAAGTTACTTATATATATATATATATATATTAGGGGGATTTCACCTTTTGTTGTGATAGTGGAGGACAGAGAGGAAAGCATTGGGAGCAGAGAAAGGGGAAGGATCAGCATAAGACCGAGCCAGGAATCGAACTCGGGTCACCGTGAGCACCATGGTGCTATATGTCGGCACACTTAACCACTTGGCTATTGGCGCCAACAGGAAAGTTACTTTTGAAAGTAATGCATTACAATAATGAGTTTAGGGGTAACAAAATGTATTGTTTCTTCGGTGCACCGCGTTGCAGACGCGGACAATTCGGGAATCGGTTCAGTAATAGATCATGACCCGTTATTTTGTACTGACGTCGTTTATCCAATCATAGGGGTGTAAGAACGAACTCACTAGACAAGGCTCAGAAAACCAGTGGGATATTTACATTTGTTTATTTGCTATAAATGCTGTTATGTTGTTCTGTGCATGTACTTGAGTTTTAAAGGTACAGTTTATATATCTGACTGATTGTATTAAAGACAAAATTGTGTTACAAATAGTATATAAATATATTTAAAAGTTTTAATACAAGAATTATTGTGACGTGTATAAATATAAAAATGTGTATGGAAAACATCGTCAATGCACCGTGATATCAAATTGATCCGAATCGATGGCATGATAATTGTAACCGAACTGAACCGTGAGACCAGTGTAGGTTCAAACCTCTAATTGAGTTACTCTCTAAAATATATATAATGTATATATATAATATAATATATAATAACTCTTGCGTTACTTAGTTAATTTTTATAGTAGGTTATGCATAATGTTACTTTTGAGTTACTTTCGTGTTACTTTTATTTACCTTTGCTGAGCCTTGGGGCCTTATTATATACCCGGCACAAAAAGGCGCAAGATGTGTTTGACGCGATTTGTTGCTATTGTCAGACCAGCACAACTGTAATTTTTACATTTTGCCCCACGTTATTTAAATACCAAATCCATTTGCGCCACTTTGTGGACTCATGGGTGTGCCAGTATAAAAAGGAAGTGTGTTAAGGCACATTTTTCTGTTTATTCATTACAATGTGCATTTGTATAGTGTTATTATTATTAGCAGTATTATTTATTATATGCCTATTTATATTTGTTTTAATAAAAACTAGTTTAGATTTGTCCACCTGTTGGGTTTTGGAGACGTAGGCATCACCATATGGAGCATAAGAATTAGATAATTTAGTTTATTCAATTCACCTATAGAACATGGGTTTGGACTGTTGGGGATACTGGAGCACCCGGAGGAAACCCACGCCGACACGAGGAGAACATGCAAACTGCATACAGAAATGCCAACTGGCCCAGCCAGGACCCGAACTAGCGACCTTTTGCTGTAAGGCGACAGTGCTAACCACTGAGCCACTATGCTGTCCATATGGCAATAAATATCGCACAAAAACAAAATATTGCAACGTTATTGTTTATATCGTGCAGCCCTAAGGCATACCTGTGACAGAAATCCACAATCAACTTCCTCTTGATTCTGCACACGTCCTCCTATTAAAAGAAAAATTGATGGACTCAATACTGAGGTAGATATTTCTGCATATTGAGTGAAACAAGTCAGTCTTACAATACATACAGAGTTCATCTTCAGCGAACCCATCTGCTCTTTCTTCTTTATGAATGAATTCAGCATTTCATCTCGGAGAGACACTTTCTCCAGCTGAATGGACACAAAAGCACCTGCAAGTCTGAATCACAACACACTTTCCTCAGAAAACTATTATGCTAGAATGACTTTTATAAGGGGTTTAAACACAGTTGTGTGGCAGCAGTCTGTGAAAATAACCAGCTTCTAAAGGTAAAAATGTATTAATTTAATTTGTTTTATAATTGCACTTGATAAAAACACTCTGCAGAAACACTTTGATTGACATTCTCTTTTTATATGTGTCATCAGAGGGGGAAAGCCCCGCCCATTAGTGACCATCTCTCCCTCATTAGCATATGACATTAGTCTTGTTTTTGAATCTGGCACTATGCTGACACTCAGGCATTTGTAGCTCCACCCTCTTCTGAAAAGAGCACAATCTCATTTGAATTTAAAGCGACAGTCACCAAAATGGCACAATTGGGATCAAAGCTTTAAAGGGTCAGATTCAAAGAGTTATAAAACATTATCTGTGTGGTGTTTTGAGCTGAAACATCCCTATGGCCTCATTATAGACTTATTTTACAGCTTTTAAAAATGAGCATAAAAGGTGCCGGTTAAAGGGGTGGTCCAGAGTATATTTTTAAGTCTTGGTTATGTTTATAAGATGCAAAGCAATGTGTGCTCATGCTTCACTTGTAAAAAATCTAGTTATTTTTTCATATATCTTATATACAGCTACTTTGCTAACATGAAAACCACTGTCATAATTCCAAGTTCCTCCGAAAGGCCCGCCCTCAAGAGGCTCTGATTGGTCAGCTAACATAATGGCAGCGTCTACTAGCACACGCTTTGCCTCTACTGTGAAAATACTGTCAGTCATTGTAACTGTAAATGACCTTTGTCAAATGCTAGCTATATCTTTTTTATAATTCTCTGGAAAACAATTAAATTAAACTGTAAGCACTCCTGTCTTTGTGTTGTGTCCTTTGAAAGCCCAAATACAGAAACAGAAGAAGCTCTGTGGAAAGCGTTTGGACACCATTTTAGCTTTCTCTGCTTTAACATCACATCGCCTCTGGCCACGCTCCTTAACTGCGCAGGATGTATTTATAACATAAATATGTTTAATGATGTCATCTACCCGCGTGTATTTTTTTGTAGTCCCCAAACTTCGTTCGCTGTAGGCTTTGCCAAGCTAACTCTGTAAAAGCCAATGTATCCTTTTGCATTGAACTTTGAGCGTCTTACATTCAGAGATGTTGTTTATGTTCACACAGCTACATTACACATCAACTAAAATTTAAAATATGATATGGTAGTGGACCACCCCTTTAAAACATGTCTTAATGTCAGTTAGAAAGGTTTACAGTGCTTGGCAAATGTTTAGAACAGATAATTAAGATTTTTCTTACTCTATTTAAACGTAAACAATTAATTTATTAATTAGATATATTTAAAATGATTAATAGTTCAAATTTCCTACAACAAACATAATTGTGCTATTTTTTAAACGATATGTTTTTGAACAATACGTTTGATAAGAATAAAGAAATCCTGTATTATCATTTAAAGGGACAGTCCATCCAAAAAGTAATTTGTTTTGTTTCATGAACATAAGTTTAAAATTATATACAAATACAACCAAACATAATTAAAATGCAATAATAGTTCAATATAAATTAATTCATTAAATAATGCTAAATTCTGCTCAGTAAATTGTTTTGAGCATTTAAAACAGCTTTTAAGTAAAATTAAACAAATCCATTTATATTTTGTCGTTCATATCATTCATTTTCTGGTCACACTTTACTATAACGTTCATTAGTAAATGTTAATTAATGCATTTACTAACGTGAACAAACAATGAACAATACGTTTATTACAATATTTGTTCATGTTAGTTAATAAAAATACAGTTGTTCATTTTCAGTTCATGTTAACTCACGGTGCATTAACTAATGCTAACAAGAATGGACTTGGATGTTAATAATGCATTAGCGAATGTTCAAACATGATTAATAAATGCTGTACAAGTGTTGTTCATGATTAGTTCATGTTAGTAAATGCATTAACTAATGAACCTTATTGTAAAGTGTTACCCATTTTCTTTATGCCTAATACACTTGTGGTGAAATAGAATTGGGATCAGTTTTATGCAGACCTGTTTTTATCATCTACAGCTCGTCTCCTGGTTTCAGATGAAGCAGATCCTTCATGTTGCATTGTCAGGTCTGAATCTGAAGACTGATGCATTTGTTCTGTCCTAAAGCACACTGAGGTCTGTTTCAGTGCTCCAATCAGAGTGTTTCTCTGAACCGCCTGACACATCAGAACCACCTGCAGGTTCTCCACACTCGCCTCATTCATCAGCTGAAGACACACAAACACAAACAGGTAATAAAAGAATCCATGCGCATAACAATAACACCACTCAGGTTCATATTTACTGATTGAAATCTGATATTTTGTTCTTATCAATAAAAAAAGAAACACTCGGTGTTGTTCTTTACTGAATTTACCACTACATACTGTACATGCATGTGCATTTTGTGCCACTTTTGTTTTTGTAGACTTTTTAGAAGGATGAAGAAGTCCTGTATTACCACTTAAATGTACACCTCATCTAAAAATAAAAGTTTAGTCATCATTTACTAAGCCTCCTTCCTTTTTTTCTGCTCAACACAAAAAAGATAACCCCTCGGCCTCATTCAGGACGGTGACGAGTCTGCTTACAGACAGGAGGTTAAGGAGCTGGCTCTCTGGTGTAGGCACAACAACCTGGAGCTCAACACGCTCAAAACAGTGGAGATGATAGTGGACTTTAGGAGAAACCCCATCTCTCAGGACCTGAAGTGGGACACTCACATTGACTCCATTGTCAAAAAAGCTCAACAAAGGCTGTACTTTCTTCATCAGCTGAGGAAGTTCAACCTTCCAAAGGAGCTGCTGAAACAGTTCTACACTTCCTTCATTGAATCAGTCATCTGCACTTCAATAACTGTCTGTTTTAGCTCAGCTACCAAATCTGACCTTCGAAGACTACGTCGAATAGTTGGGACTGCTGAGCGAATCATTGGTACAACCCTCCCGTACTCTCCAAGAACAGTACTTATCCAGAGCGAGCAGAACGGCTCCCAAAATCACTCTGGACCCCTCACACCCAGCACACTGCCTCTTTGAACTGTTACCTTTTGGTCGACGCTACAGAGCACTGCGCACCAGAACAGCCCGACACAGAAACAGTTTCTTCCCTCAGGCAATCCATCTCATAAACACTTGATGATAATAATAATGAAACAAACATCACTGCTATACACTTTTTACACACATACACTTATTTAACAACACACTTTACATGCCAATTTGCACATAACAGCTGCACATATAAAGTTGTATATAGTAATACACCTGTACATACACTTGTCAGTTTGTATGTTTACATTTAACACTTACTTCTATTTTTTAAATATATTTATTATCTGTTTTTTGTCCTGTCTCTGTCATTCTGTTGCACTGTAGAAGCTCTGTCACCAAAACAAATTCCTCGTATGTGTGAACATACCTGGCAATAAAGATCTTTCTGATTCTGATTTTGACTTCCATAGTATTTTTATCCCGTACTATGAAAGTCAGTGAGGATCATCCATTTTTTTCTAACATTCTTCAAAACATCTTTTTTTTGATCAACAGAAGAAACTCATACAACTTGGAACAACTTTTTTTGTCCAGTTTCTAAAATCATCTTTTTTTTTCCAGATACAGATCTCTGTCGTCAATCATTGCGTAATTACCTGTAAAACTGCTTCCTTAGATCGAAAGCTGAATTTGCATATGTGATTCTCGTCAAGTTCCTGAACAGCAAGAGGAAGACTGTTTGGGATAAACCTAGGAAAAGAAAGGAAGAAGCCAAAATCAACGAGAATATATTTTCCAATTGTTCAAGAGAACTTAACCCTTCAGCCAGAACCCCGATGTAGACGCACTGTGGTGCTGTTTTTCCACATGTCAGTGTTTATGAATAGATTACAACAAAAAGAACACAAGTAATCTTGACAAACTAAACATCAGTCTTAAGCTACAACCCTCAAGCACCCATTGCAGCTTGTTGCTTTTCAATGGGACATTTGCATAATATTGGAATCAAATTCAAAACATATACGTGTAGCTTTTGACCTATTGCTTTTCTTTATTGCTTCAGGACTAATTTCATGTATTTGTTTATGAAGTAGTAAAAGTTTAGTACGGTCCATTTTTTTTTTACATTTTTTTTTACATTTTCTATAACTTTTTTCATTTTGAGCATTACAAACTCTAGATGAGGGATAATAAAGTCCAAAGTGTCTTCTTTCCAAAGATACATGAACTTTGAATGTAGGCCAAATCATTCAGCATCTGTTAATGTTTTAGTTTGGGAAGGTCAGTTTTGAGAAAACGCCTCTGATGGTGAGGGAAAGAGGGACACCGTTATAGCCTCGGAAAACCTTTTACAAAAATCTCATTTTGCATGCTATCTTCATCAAATTTGAAATATAAACTCATGAAACACTTGGCTTTCAAGTCATATTTTTTTCTGGGACATCACATTGCTTTCCTGTGTTTGTATATGGAAAAAACAATATTGAACACAATACAATTTAGTTTTTCTCATGACTTCATAATGTTTCAAGAGTTCACACTTAGCTGATAATTGATTATAAAGCTTGTTTGGCATGCTGTCCTGGGAGAGAGCCCTGAGCTCATGATCCTCGATCCTCGTTTGCAAGGCGAGAGGAGAGTTCCTGAGCTCAGGTAGATCTCGAGAACTCCTCTGCTATAGTAGCTAATGAACAGATAGTGATTGCTCTTAAGAGATAACTCCTTACTAGGAGCATGTCTATGGTGCGATTTGGATTAGTCAATTAACTTAAGTTGCATGTTTTTGGACGGTGGGAGGAAACCGTGAGGAAACCCACGTGAGCACGGGGAGAACCTGCAAACTCCGCACAGAAACGTCAGCTGGCTTAATAAGGACTAGAACCAGTGACGTTCTTGCTGTAAGGCAACAATGCTAACCACTCGGCCACCGTGCCACCCATCTAAGAAAGGAGGAGGAGTAGGGGTGGAAGGGGGGATTCTTTAAAATGAAGATGGCTGTGATATGGTGCTTTGGGTATTTATAGTGGCTTAGGAATCGTCTGATTGGTAAATCATAAATTGAATAATGCGAATCATAAGCACGTGATCCTCTGGAAATTAGTTTATAAATAAACTTCAAATAATTTTTTATATTTTTGAGCATGACAGTTCCCCTTTTACCACAGTAAAGCTCAAAGTGTCTTCTTTCCAATGATACCTTATTTGTGTTTATAGCTTACTGGAGTGAGGAACTGTTACTATTTAGTTAGGTAGGTGTAAATCCCCAAAAGTGAGTGCTGGGTAACAGGTCCCGTGAAGTGAAATGTGAATTTTTGTTCAATGTTTGATGCAATCTCAACCGAAACATGAGAGAGGGTGGAAAAGAGTAGCTAAAAGTGAAAAAGCAAAAGTGAAAAACTATAAGCTTTGGATGTTTATATCACTTTTACAAACGCAAGTTTTGTCACTGTTTTGGAGCACACTAGCTCATAGATATGCTTAAAACTAACAGACTGAAACTAACCTCTAAAAACTATATTTTAATATATTATATATTATATATTTTCAGTGGTGTAAAGTAACTAATTACAAATACTCAAACTACTGTAATTGAGTAGTTTTTTCAGGAATAGTAATTTACTGAGTAGTTTTGAAAATGTGGACTTTTACTTTCCCTTGAGTACATGTTTAGTGCAGTATCGGTACTTTTACTCCACTACTTTCCCTCAACCTGCAGTCACTACTTTATTTCTTTCTTGTCTATGGTCATTGTCTAAAGTAGAGAAATCAGTCCTGTGATTCCTGTCCAATTAAATCACACATAGAAAGTAAATCGCATCATACTGAACAACCTCAAGACATGGGCGCTTTATAAATGCAGCAAACCTTTTGGAAACGTTAAAAATGTCCAAGAAGTCCTTCCTTTCTTCCTTCCTTAATTTGTTCAGTCCTTCCTTGAATTCTTCCTTCATTTGTTTGGTCCTTCCTTCTTTCCTCCCTTTATTTGTTCGCTCATTCTTTCTTCCATATTTTTGTTCCTTCCTTCATTAGGTCCTTTTTTCGTTCGTTCGTTTGTTCCTTCCTTCTTTCCTTCCTTAGTTTGTTCATCCTTCCTTCATTTATTTGGTTCTTCGATCCTTTCTTTTATTCCTTGTTTGGTCCTTCTTTTTATTTGGCCCTTCCTTCCATTCTTCATTCGTTCCATTGAATGATTGTTTAAGGCTGTTTGGTGATTTTAGTCATCATGCAGTCGACATTCATAATTTTCAGTCACATGCAGTCTATAAACCGTCTCTGGATCATTGCGTGTAAAGATTTTGGACATCTTCTTGGACATTTTTAATGTTTTCAAAAGGTTTGCTGCATTTATAAAGCGCCCATGTCTTGAGGTTGTTCAGTATGATGTGATTTACTTTCTGTGTGATTTAATTGAACAGGAATCACAGGACTGATTTTTCTACTTTAGACAATGACCACAGACAAGAAAGAAATAAAGTAGTGACTGCAGGTTGAGGGAAAGTAGTGGAGTAAAAGTACCGATACTGCACTAAACATGTACTCAAGGGAAAGTAAAAGTACACATTTTTAAAACTACTCAGTAAATTACATTTCCTGAGAAAAACTACTCAATTACAGTAGTTTGAGTATTTGTAATTAGTTACTTTACACCACTGCTACTCACTACTCTTGAGTACTTTTAAAAGGGCTACTTTTTACACATACTTTGAGTAATATTTACTACAGATACTTTTACTCTACTTGCACTACATTTTTGGCACTTTTACTTGAGTATAATTTTTAGTACTCTTTCCACCATTGTATATTTTACAGTACCTTCAAGATGCTATATTTTTATGATGTCAGCCAATGTATGTTCCAAAGCAGTGAATAACCTCTAAGATGTGAAGCTTCTGTTTACAGTGTCAAGTTGGTATGACAACTGTTTTATTTAAAAGCAACATGGCAGAAAAAATAGGGGTTAACAGATTGGGATGACATGGAAAATAAATCATGTTCACCTTCTTAGCCAGCTTTACTTAATCTGCAAGACGTGGGGATAGCAGATACAGCTGAGTAGTGTCTGTAAATACAGTGTTTTACCTGTCAGCCTCCTGTCTGCTGTCCTGGAGGGCCGTGAGGAACACTGGAAGCTGTTTTGGAGTCTCTTTCCTCACTGCAAGCTCAAACTGAACCGGACGCATGTATAGGTGAACTTCATCAAAACCCATTTCTCTGGTGAGTGATTTATATAATCTAGAATAACATAAGGAACAAGACATTCAGTGCAGCTATAGTCACATTATTTACATGCTGTTTAGCTAATAACATGCTGAAGACACAAGAATTGAGCGATTACATGGAGCACGATGCTTTAAATATGATGAACTGATTGTTTGGCTTTGTTTTGTATCAGATTTTTCAAAAGACCATAAGTTTAAATCCCTAAAACTACTGTCAGCAGAAAGAATGTCATTTAATGATATTTTAAAAGATTTTTAATCATCACAGTGCAAATTACAGCTGAAAAATACCGTCATCTTTAATATTTTTAGTTCATCACCAGGGTGTCATGGTGGCACAGTGGGTAGCACGATCGCCTCACAGCAAGAAGGTCGCTCGTTCGAGCCCTGGCTGGGTTAGTTGGCATTTCTGTGTGGAGTTTGCAGGTTCTCCCTGTGTTCGTGTGGGTGCTCTGGTTTTCCCACAGTTTAAACACATGTGCTATAGGTGAATTGGGTAAGCTAAATCGTCCGTAGTGTATTTGTGTGTGAATGAGTGTGTATGGATGTTTCCCAGTGATGGGTAGCAACTGGAAGGGCATCCACTGTGTAAAACATATGCTGAATAAGTTGGCGGTATATTCCACTGTGGCAAACCCTGATTAAAAAAGAGACTAAGCCAAAAAGAAAATGAATTAATGAGTTAATTATTCTTCAAAACACATTTGTTGATTAAATAGTATATTTGTTGATTAAATAGTATAGTATTACAGAGATTATAATATGTGATTACTCTTTCTACATATAGTTATGTTCGAAAATATGTAATAGAAATGAATGTGACAAGAATATTGTCAAAATCTATACTACATTCACTTATCGTTTGTTTTTCTGCAAATTACTAAAGTTACACTTTAGTATAGACTAGGGGTGCCCAAACTTTTTCGTATAAAGGGCCAAAAGCCAAATATCATTGAGAGCTGTGGGCCAAAGGTAAACATACCAAACTATATTACATTAAAGTTATTTAATAATATTTAAAATAGATTAAAAAAACATTACTTTAAATCATATTAACTAATGGAGTATAATATTTAAAATTATAACTTATTCCAAAAATAACATAAACATTCATATTTATACACAGTGGAGTTCAATGATGAATACACTAGTCAAGCAGAATCTGCCTTTGCTTTGATTTGTCCTCTATCTGTCGAGTGACTATGTAATTTTTTTTTTTTTTGCCAAGTACAGATGTCAGTGCAGGTGTTGTTGTTTTTTTTTTTTTTTTTTTTATAAACCCACTTCAACAAACCCTAAATACACTCCCTAATATAATGATAATAAACAAATAATAAAGAAACAAGGGGAGAAAAAAAGCTAAATTATATGAAAAAAAAATTAAATAGACAAAATAAATAATAGTAATAATACATAGAGAGCAATAATGGGTGATACAATCAGGGGTAGTGCTATTTTACAAAGGTAAGCTAGCATAGACTGCCTAAGTACATTTAAGCAAAATTATTAATGATTAATTTACACCATTTAATTCAAATGTTTAACTTTTAGTAAGCTTTTAAGAATAAAACAAAAAACAAAACGTTACATTAGATTTGACATGACAACCTCTAAACCATGCCCATTATTCTTTCTCTCTTCTCAGATGGGATGGTGGGCCAAATCAAAGGTTACTGTGGGCCAACTTTGGCCCGCAGGCCCTAGTTTGGGCATCTCTGGTATAGACCATTTCAGTGTGGTCATGTCATTGGCCCATGAACATTTCCTGCTTGTTATCAAACTATTTTGTTACTATAACAAGAGGTAATTCAATCATAACTTAATGTTTAAACAGCCATCATAACATTCTTTATCAATATGTGGCTCTTTCTGGATTCTCGCAAGCTATGAAAATTAAAAATGTTTAAAGGGAAATACGTTGGGACCATTGTTTTTGTTTACATCCCTTAAATGGTCTATAGGGAACAATTCCCACTATGAACTAGTGGCTTATTACCAAGCAAACTCCATACAAAAATGCCAACTCACCCAGCCTGGACTCAAACCAGCGATCTTCTTGCTGCAAGGCAAGAGTGCCAAGCACTGAGCCACCATGCCACCTCTATATTTTATATTCTGAATTGCTCAGCAGTCAGATACTCAACTGGGACAGATGTTCAGTCTCTGCCGCTGATTCAGAGATGCGATGCCGGAGCGTGACGAGCTCTAATAATGTGCAGAACGTCTTCAACATGAACATCTGTCTGTCTTTGCCTTGTTTTCTCTCCTGTTCATCTGCACATCTCACAATGTACAAGCCCAGATCTCTGACCAGAGCAGGATCCTCGATGAACACATCTGAGAACAGCTGAAGTAACACACAACATTGAAAAATAACCATGAATGAAAACATCTCCTTTTAAATGTATTTTACTACACCGCCAAAAGTTAAACTACAGTGTTAAAAATATCCGTACATGAGCAGTTTTACATATTTAATGATCATTGTTTTTATTTTTCCACATTTATTTATGCTTTTGAATTGTATTATGGGATCTCGATCTTTCTACCAACAACTTTTAACCTTGAAATTATTGAAAAAAGGACTTTTATTAACATTTTTAATAGTTTAAAGTGCTATATGGTCTGGTTTGGTGTTGTATATTACTCTGCACAAACCTTGTAATAAACTGCCAGCACATTTTCTGCTATTTTAAACACTTATTTCTCTATGTATTACCTCTAGTACATTATATTTCAAACTAAACTCAATAAAAGTCACTTTATTAAACTGTAGAGTTGAATTTTTGACATCAAAAGTCAACAGAGCACAGATCAACATCCCATAATGCAATTCACAACCGTAAATAAACCAAAAACACTTGTGAATCACAACATACGGAAACTGTTAATTAACAGTATTTAAAGGGGTCATATTGTGTCCACCTATCAGTATTAGCAGTATTAACATAGTACAGTGGCGGATTTAGACATCAGCAATATGGGCGATCACCCAGGGCGGCATCTTGCTAGGGCGGGGCGAGGAGTCGGTGCAAAACAACGGTAAAAATCTTATCTGGCCCAGTAAACTTTGAGATATGTTTTACATTATGCAAATGTATTAATCCCAAGAGTGATAATACCAGAATAAAGGCGTTAGTGGCCATTCACATTTGGGGTCTTTTGTACGCACAAGTTTGTTATTCTCTATGTGCAACTGAAACAACGCTAGTGAAAGCAAACTGATCCATGAGAACCATTCCCGCACACCTCCTGATGTGAATCCTGGTTGTTTACATGCACACCGATAAAATATGCACCGCTCATGCGCCATGAAACCAGAGTAACAGCCTTTTATGTTACTTTGCGAGTTTTGCTAGTTGACAAAACTGAAGTTGATATAAAATGATGATGATTTTATTTTGACTAAGTATGGTTATAAAAGCAGAAAAGATGGATAATGAGGCAGGGAGGTAAGACTTCATAACATTAATTCTCGGCCTTGAGTCAAGTCTAAGATGAACAGAAAATTCTATAAAACATTTTATATTTTGTACTTTATAGAATTGTCAAAATTAATTGTTTTCCAGTTATATTCAGGATAGTTTTCTGTAATTTATTTATAATAATAATAATAATAGTAATAATAATAATAATAATAAATATTTCATTATTGCTATTGTTGTTATTTTATTATCGTTATTATTCATTCATTCATTTTCTTTTCGGCTTAGTCCCTTTATTAATCTGGGGCAGCCACAGCAGAATGAGCCACCAAATTATCCAGCATATGTTTTACGCAGCGGATGCCCTACCAGCTGCAACCCAACTCTGGGAAGCATCCATACATCCAAACATCATTCACACTCATACACTACGGACAATTTAGCTTACCCAATTCACCTATAACACATGTCTTTGGACTGTGGGGGAAACCGGAGCACCCGGAGTAAACCCACGCAACCACGGGGAGAACATGCAAACTCCACACAGAAATGCCAACTGACTCAGCAGAGGCTCGAACAAGCGACCTTCTTGCTGCAAGGCGACAGAACAACCTTTTGCACCACCGTGTCGCCCTATTTTATATATATATATATATATATATATATATATATTTTTTTTTTATTAAATTAAATTACATTTAATTAAAAAAATATTATTTTTATTTTTTTATTATTTTATTTTATTATTATTTTATTTTATTTTATTTTATTTTATTTTATTTTATTATTATTTTATTTTATTTTATTTATTTATTTTTATTTATTTTTTTTATTATTATATTATTTTATATAATTCCAATTCTGGTTTTGTCCATATTTTATCAAAAGTTAGGGTAACTTTTTTAGAATGTACATGTTTAATGGTGCTTTTCTATATTAACTAGATGTAACCTTCTAGAAACATACTAGAAACATACTTCTACAAACCAACTGTTTATAAGCTTGAAGGAGGAGGGGGTGGGGGGCTTATATGGTTCGCCCAGGGTGCCATTCAAGCTAGCACTGCCACTGATGTAGCATAAATCTCAGGGTTCCTTGTAAAGTTCCTTGTGAAGTTTCAGCTCAAAATACCTCACAGATCCTTTAGTAAACCATGCTGAAAATGCCCACTTTTTGGTGGGAAACACCACCAAAGCCTCTTTAAATGCAAATGAGCTTCTGCTCCTTTACAGCTTGTGCTTCAGATACTATAGTAAACGCAAACAAAAAAAATCTTCATGTGCTTTAAAGACTTATACACACTTCTCTGAATGCACAGACATGAAGTATGAACACAGAAAGACACACATATTGTCAAGTGTCAAGTACATAGAAGTAAATAAAGTGTATAAAACATAACAGAACAGATTTGTACCAAATTAAAGCAAAAATGAGCTTTTATTTTTATATTCTGACTAAAATTACTAGACTAATAACTAATTAATAGCAAAAAAATAGGCACATACGTCTCTCTGGATCTGAGGACTGTAGGTCACACCTGGAGAAGCGAGTGTGTGCCAATGATGCAGAGCTGTTTTCAGGAGCTTTTGCTCAAGTTTGACTCTCTGTAATGGTGTTTTTGCTCTGTGCAGATCAAATAGTTCAGTACAAGCTCGATCCAGACCTTCATACAGCTGAGAGGCCAAACACAGTGATGGGTGAATCTCCAAAAAATACACACTCTTCAAGGCAGGTCTGCAAAGAAAGTACAAGTAGACAGTGTTCAATTTGTGTTGCATCGCATGTTCCATGTCAATATTGCATTTGTTTTTAATGTACAACAAAAATTGTAATGCTGTGACATGCTTCTGATCTAAAAAATACAGTTGAAGTCAAAACTATTAACCCCTCTGTGAATTTTCTGTTTTAAATATTTCCCAAATGATATTTAACAGAGCAAGGAAATTTTCACAGTATGTCTGATAATATTTTTTCTACTGGGGAAAGTCTTATTTGTTTTATTTCAGCTAGAATAAAAGCAGTTTTAAATTCGTTTAGAAGCCATTTTAAGGTCAATATTATTAGGCCCTTTAAGCAATATTTTGTTTTTGATTTTCTACAGAGCAAACCATTATTATACAATGACTTGCCTAATTACGCTAACTTGTCTAAATAAGCAGATGCTTCTAAAAAGTTTAAAAAGATGTGGTACCTCTTCCTTGCGTATCTTTTTAAGAACTGAAAGTGGGGCACTTATGATTCATGGACAACTTTACTCTTACTTTTCCATTCCAATGTTTTGAGTTTGATCAAGTAAAACGTAATGGTGTATATTATTTATTCTTATTGGGGGCATGTTTGGATAGACTGGTGCTGGTTCTTGTTTTTTTGTTTTTGTGTTTTTAATTATTATTACTTTGTTTGTTTTCATTCATTCATTAATTTTCTTTTGGGCTTAGTCCCTTTATTAATCTGGGGTCGCCACAGCGGAATGAACAGGCAACTTATCCAGCATTTGTTTTACGCAGTGGATGCCCTTCCAGCCGCAACCCATCTCTGGGAAACCTTGATTGTTTTGTTTTTTATTAATTTACTTATTCATTTTTTTCTGTACTTTTTCCTTTTAGTTTGTGTAAAAAGTATTGTAGATTGCATAAATGTTTTTGTTCTGTTTTGTACATTTGTACTGTTTTGAAATATACAAAAAAAACTTGTCTAATTAAACTAATTAACCTAGTTAAGCCTTTACATGTCACTTTAAGCTGAATAGTGTCTTGAACAATATCTAGTCAATTATTATGTGCTGTCATCATGGCAAAGATAAAAGAAATCCGTTATTAGAAATGAGCTATTAAAACTATTATGTCTAGAAAAATCTCTCTGTTCAACACAAATTGGGGAAAATATATATACAGGAGGGCTGACTTCAACTGACTTCAAATTCAGACTTCGACTGTACATACATTTTGTTTGAATTTATTTTGAAATGCAATTTATTACAGACGTGCATTTTTCAGTGTCACATAATCTATCAGAAATCATTATAATATGCAAATCAATTAAACAAATAAAATTTTTATTGGTATTTGATTATTATACATTTTTCTTAATGTCAATCTTAAAAACAGCTCATGATAATATCAGTATTATAGTATGATATTAGTATATTATACCATACTACAATTTTATGTTATATTATTAAAGAAATAGTTCATATATAAATAAAAATGACTCCATAATTTACTCACCCAAGCCATTCTCTGTGTATATGACTTTCTTCTTTCATACGAATATAGTTGGAGCCAGGGATGGAGCGGGAGGGTTGGCTTCTGGGGCTTCAGTCTTAATTGTTTTTTAATAAGCCCCGAATCTTTTTTAAGTTTTGCAGAAACAGTGAGTGAGGAAAGCCTGTCTCACCGTGCGTGTGATCCTCTCATTCGTAATTCACCTGCTTTCCTTTCTCGCGTGAAAGGCTGTTTTTGTCAGTCGTGCTGCTTCTCGATTCTTATAAGATCACATTTGTACGCATATTGACAAACGGTCATAAACTAACAGTCTAATCTGTGGTGACGAGCCAGCACTAGCAATTTAAAAATGAGTTTCAGCCAAGCGGCAACCTCCCGCTCTCCCTCGGGAGGCCAATACGGAAGTAACTAAAACTTGCAATTCATCGAAAATTACGCTAGTCCTGGCTGTCCTGGCTCCATAATAGAGCAAATCTCTAATGAGCCCACTGGTGAAATGGCCAACTTTACAGCAGAAAAAAAGGTGTTTAAAGCCTGGTACAAAGAACGATTTTGGTTCATATAGCTTATATTACCCTTCATGACAACTGTGAGGGGGGTGAATTTTTTTATAACTCATCCGTTTCCTTTATATTAAGCTAAATTAAGTTTGCATAATTAAGGGCGTGGCCACTTTAGTGACAGCTAGTCCCGCTGGTCGCCGTCACTTCACCTCAGCTGATTCCAGCTGATTCATCGTATTTTTGTGTTGTTTTATGTGGCTTTACACAGTTGGTTGCTATTTGAAATTACTTCCTGCAATTATCAGATGATATGGCATGCTGTGTGCGCTTAATTTTGCTCACAAACCATTCACGTGGCCTCCGTTTCCCAGGTGAGTGAAATTATATACTTATACCATCTCTATAAATGTAATTGCTTTATTTCGGATAATTTATGATTTATAATGTTCTTCAGAACTCTAATGCACTCCAGAATCTGACAGATTGATCAGCTGTAGTCTATAAAATCTTCATCTGAAGCGTTGTCATACAGTGTTCTGCCTGGATTTCCTAAATAGCCCTGCATTTACTAACACAGACTATATCTGAAGTATTTTGATGTAATCCGCACTTTCTTCCTGTTGAAAAACGTCTTAAGAACAATGTTTAGTGGCTTGATGTATTACAACAGTGTTTTCAACAGACTAAACACTTTATTGATATAGTGTACAACCAAGCACGTGTGTTCAGAACACAAACGAGTCGCAGGTAATGAAATATGATGTGTTTGTGTGGGGGGGGGGGTATTTTGGGGTAGTGACCAACTTTAGGGCTAAACCCCGGATGTTTATAATGTCAGGCTCCACCCCTGGTTAGATTAGTTTTTTTTATCCATTTTTATCCTGGCTCACAGCAAAGTCATACACACTTAGGATAAATTGAGCATGAGTAAATTATCAGTTAGTTTTCACTTTTGGTTGTACTATTACTTTAATATTTGCCTAATATTAGGAAAGTCCATTTTCAAGCTGAATGTTAGGCTTGCCTGCATCCTCCGATTGACACCAAGTGTTTAG
>CAIGQQ010004828.1:2449799-2464418 GCA_903798035.1 Danio albolineatus | reverse complement strand
CATGATTTAAGAGTTACCTGATTGTTCAGCACTGGTTTGATGAGCTGGTGGTGGCTTTGGAGGCAGACGATTGAGTCTCTGTATGATTGAACAAAATATCCGGTGGTAAAATCCATCTGTGGTCGTCTGTGCATGATGTCTGTGATGACCTGAGCCAGTCTGAACTGCTGCTCTGGGTCTGTGACGTGCTGATACGCCTCCAGATAACAGTTCAAGAGCTGCAAACACAAGCAACAGTAATGTTTAAAATAGAAATACATGTTTTAGGGAAATGTTGTTCTGTTCATCAATGAAAATATAAATAAAAGTTAAAAATAGATATATATTCAGTGGCAGAATAGCTTTTAATCATTGATGATGATACCAATAATAACAATAATAACAACAATGACAACAACAATAACAATAATAACAACAATAATAATAATAATAATAACAATAAAAATAAATAAATAATAATAACAAGTAATAATAATAATAATAATAATAATAACAATAAAAATAAGTAAATAATAATAATAATAAATATTGATAATAATAATAATGCCGCCACGGTGGCGTAGTGAGTAGCACGTTCGCCTCACAGCAAGAAGGTCACTGGTTCGAGCCCCGGCTGGGTCAGTTGGCATTTCTGTGTGGAGTTTGCATGTTCTCCCCGTGGTTGCGTGGGTTTCCTCCGGGTGCTCCGGTTTCCCCCACAAGTCCAAAGACATGCGGTACAGGTGAATTGGGTAAGTTTAATTGTCCGTAGTGTTTGAGTGTGAATGTGTGTGTTGAGGCTGGAAGGGCATCCGCTGCGTAAAAAACATGCTGGATAAGTTGGCGGATGATTCCGCTGTGGCGACCCCGGATTAATAAAGGAACTAAGCAGACAAGAAAATGAAAGAATGAATAAATGAATAATAATAATAATAAATAAATTATAATAACAATAATAATAAGTAATAATAATAACATTTATAATAATTAATAATAATAAATAATAATAACAATAATAAATAATAACAGGGCGCCACGGTGGCGCGTGAGTAGCACGTTCGCCTCACAGCAAGAAGGTCGCTGGTTCGATCCCCGGTTGGGGCAGGTCCCGGTTGGGCCAGTTGGCATTTCTGTGTGGAGTTTGCATGTTCTCCCCGTGGTTGCGTGGGTTTCCTCCGGGTGCTCCGGTTTCCCCCACAGTCCAAAGACATGCGATACAGGTGAATTGGGTAAGCTAAATTGTCCATAGTGTATGTGTGTGAATGAGAATGTATGAATGTGTTTCCCAGAGATGGGTTGTGGCTGGAAGGGCATCCGCTGCGTAAAACAAATGCCGGATAAGTTGGCGGTTCATTCCGCTGTGGCGACCCCGGATTAATAAAGGGACTAAGCCGAAAAGAAAATGAATGAATGAATGAATGAATAAATAATAACAATAATAATAAATAATAATAAATAATATAATAATAATAAACAACAACAACAATAATAATTAATAATAATGATAGTAATAACAATAATAATAAATAATAATAACAATAAATAATAATAATAACAATAATAAATAATAATAACAATAATAATAATAACAACAATAAATAATAATAATAAATAATAATAATTATAACAACAATAATAAATAAATCACAACAAAAATAAATATTAATAGTAACAATAACAACAAATAAATAATAATAATAACAACAATAACAATAATAAATTATAAAAAAAATAAAAATAATAATAATTATAATATAATAATAATAATAATAATAATAATAATAATAATAATAACAATAATAACAATATTAATATTAATAAATAAGAATAATAACAACAACAACAACAACAACATTAACAATAATAATAAAATAATAAATAAATAATAATAATAATAACAATAATAATAACAATAATAAATAATAACAAAAATATAAATAAATAATAATTATAATATAATAATGATAATAATAATAATAATAATAACAATAAATAATAATAATAATAATAAATAACAACAACAACAACAATAATAATAATAATAATAATAACAATTAATTTTATTACTGGATTACTAAAAATTAAAAGTCCTTCACCATATACCTTATCACTATACCAACTGGTATTATCTTAGAAATGGGCTAATAAGAAATCAGATAATAATAAGAAATAAGAAATTCACCCTTTTGATGCGCTTTTGGTCAATTAAAAGCAGCTTTTGGTGAGCTTGTTTTTTTAATAAGCATTACACAATGTCCAACTTTTGAACCTACCTGTATTTTGTGCTCCAGAAAATCTGCTTCGCATGTCCAAATGTCTAAAAGCACAGCAATCCGATCCACATCCGTCCTCGCCAAACACTGAAGCTCTCCTTCAGATCCACCAGAAGCATGCGATTCTGACAGAAAAACATTTTATATATATATATGTTTATTTGAGTTCAAAGCAAACCATAGATTTTCTGTGTGCTTTAAAAACAGATAAACAAATGAATTATGTTATAAACTACTTTAAAAATGAGTTGAAACAACACAATTCTTGAGTTTTTTAGAACATCTTAATTGTTTTAAGTTTGTAAAAACAACTAAATTATTTCCTTCATGTTGTCTCAACACAAATCGATTGTGTGGAACCCAGCATTTTCTACAGTTTTACAGTGTATGTGTATTAGACAAGCCCCAGTCAGATCACACGATTTTGGCACGATTTTCTTGACGTAGGGTGTCGTAGGGGTTAGTAAACAACAAATAGGCGTCGTGACACAAGATTCATTCGTGTCTTCTCGTGTAATGTGGCATAGTTCACGACAACCGTTTCCATGCCTGCGACGTTACAGGGCACCGTCGCAGAAAGTCTAGCATGTTCTATTTTTTTCTCGTCCTTTACGATGAGTTCCGTCACGTGTGTGAGACGGCCCAATAGGAGCAACTCATTTAGGCCTATCAGTTATCTCAGTGGGTGCTGCCATTAATGCGAGGTCATTCATTCACTCGTTCATTTTCTTTTCGGCTTAGTCCCTTTATTAATCTGGGGTCGTCACAGCGGAATGAACCGCCAACTTATCCAGCATATGTTTTAAGCAGCGGATGCCCTTCCAGCTGCAACCCATCTCTGGGAAATAATGCGAGGTCATGTAATCAAAAAAATAGGCTGCGTGTTTACTTATGAGTTGGTCACGGGTGGATATGACCAGTCATTGGCTATGCAATCTTTAACTACCTTCTCTAAAATATTAAGGTGTTTTAAGCAATTTTATCTAACAGACTGGCACAAATATGCCGACATCTCTATTCTCACAATGAGTTTCTGAGTTCTCGGGGCACCTGCAGGATTTTATTCAAAGGTACGCACATATCCAGCACCGCACCACCAGTATCATCCCTTTCTTATTTCAATCTAAAAAATACTGATGCCTGCTGTCAAAGGCTACATTTATTCATTGCCATATTATGCAAAAGAGGTATTTAAGGTTTAAGAAAACAAGATTATTTGTGGTATATTCACAGGAAAACATTAGCTGCATCCCAAATGACACACTATACACTATGTACTTATGCACTATGTACTTATGCACTTACACACTCAACAGTATGATGTATGTATGTAGTGTCGTCCCAAATGGAGCACTAATGGCTTTTTTACTTAGCGGAAGTTCAAACCATTTCCCTGATGACGTTTGACGGTTGCCAAATTAGTGAAATAAATGACCAAAATACCAAATAAAACCTGCCATGAGTATAACCGCATTCACCATCGGGAGGCGCTATAATCTCTCTCGTAGGAGAATTTTGCTTTACACATGTTATACAACATGTGCGCCCGAGAGCTCCACCCCTTTCGTTACGTGCGCAAAGCTGTGGTCGTTGAGTGCGTGAAGTGTCCATCATTCCACACTTCATAGTACCGGTGGAATAAGTGCGTCATCCGGGTAATTAAAGTGCACTTATTATTTTTAGAGTTTTCAGTGTGAACGCACTACTTACACTATTTATACTACAAAATGGCGTAGAATAATGCATAGGAATGCGATTTGGGACGCACCTATTGTCTTCTTAACTGACTCCTTGTAAGATAGAGTTTAAGTGTCCAGTGCATATAGAGAGAAAAGTGTTTCTATGGGTGGTTTGTCAACCCTACTCACCTGTGTGAGGCACAGGTTTTGAGCTGAAACTTCTCATTTCTTTAAAAGTTGTACTACTTGTATCTTGTTTAAAAAGGCACAATTAGGCCCTCTAAATAAAAAAAGACCCCAGAGCGTCTGACCTGTGCTCTTCAGTATGAAATGAGACGCGGTCAGCAGCAGATTTTGCTCCAGCTCCTCCAGGTCCTTCACAGCCACGTCATAGACAATATAAAGACCACGCTGGTCCTGTGTGTGGATGAATCTGCCTTCTGTGCTGTAATAATCATGAAGGTTTTCCACCTCAGGAAACTCCATAAACTCAGCACAGCGCACCTGCAATACAGATAGACCACCAATGAAGAGTGTAGTGAGTTAGAAGGTTTTATTATTATTGAGATGGAACAAAAATGGGACAACAATATAATACATCACAATCATATTTACATATTTGTTTTCAATTTAAAGAAAAAAAAAACAACAATAAGCAATGCAAAACAAAAAAGAAATGGAAAGGGGGGGGGGGCACAGGTTGTTTTAATTATTCATTCATTCATTCATTCATTCATTCATTTCCTTCGGCTTAGTCCCTTATTTATCAGGGGTCGCCACAGCAAAATGAACCACCAACTATTGCGCATATTGAGCAGATGCCCTTCCATCTGCAGCCCAGCACTGGGAAACACCCATACACTCTCACAATCACACAGACACTCATAGACTTTGGGCAATTTAGCTTATCCAATTCACCTATAGCACATGTCTTTGGACTGTGTGGGAAACCAGAGCACCCGAAGGAAACCCACACTAACATGGGAAGAACTCCACACAGAAACGTCACCTGACCCAGCTGAGACTCGAACCAGCGACCTTCTTGCTGTGAGGAGACAGTGCTAACCACTGAGCCAACATGATGCATTGTTTTAATTAGTAGCAGATTTATCTAGATAAAATACTAGAAAAAATTTCTTGAAAATACAAATCATCCATAGAAGTCATGCACCAGATCATCAATATGGCAATGGTTTGTTTAAATAAATCGTGAGTTAGAAAGTTACTAGTTTCAGAAATTAATTAGTTTTCTGTTGAAAAAGTAAAGTAAGGGATTACTTTTCGTTTTTAGGTCATTTAGAAAGAGTTACTTATAATGTACTTGCCTTAAGTACTGTACATAATTCTGAACAGTTCTGGATAAATCAATTTGGAAGAGTAACAGTTTTTTCTTATACAAATATATTTCCTTGTTCCTCTGAAAGGCTCGCCCTTAAGAGGCTCTGATTGGTCAGCTAACATAATGTGCTGTGATTCGCGGATCGGCTTCATGTCACCAGTAAACACGCCCCAACAAGCATGCGCTTTGATTCTGCTGTGTAAATAGTGTCAGTCAGGGGTGCGTTTCCCAAACAACGACGTAACTCGCGGCTGAACTATCATAGTACGATGCATCGATTGGAAAAAGAACGATGTAGTGACGAGTGTTTCCCAAAACATAGTTTCGCTGTCGCAGATCCGTCGTTTCAACCATGTTAACGTAAAACATCCAGAATGTTGCTCTAAACAGGGTGGTAACAACTTCTTTAGAGAAAAACCCCATAATTTCTTTGTGCAAATTGTTTTACACTCATTGAAAAAAAATCCAATATTAGCTTTGGTAATAACATGCACTCGCTTTCCAAATTAATTGAAGTATGGCACATATAGGGCCTGTGTTTCCTTAACAAATATTATTGAGAACATTCCATATTATCTAAAATCAATACAATTCTAAATTAACATAAAATCACTAACAAAACTAACACGTATACAAAAATCACATATAAATCATATAAATGAATAATGAGGCTATTTATTAAGAAATACATTTTAATATTTATTATTTATTAGAAAATTTTAAAAAATCATACTTTAATAATAATAATAATATTAATGATGATGATGATGATTATTATTATTATTAAGTAGTGTATTGTTAATTTATTTTTTACTTTTTAAAAAAGTCTACTTTTACAATTTGACACATGCAAACCACTGCAGAAATGTTCTAACCAACAGGCCCATGTCATATACTGTACAGTACAGATGCTTAATAAATAACCTACTATAAATTAAACGAGCTTCATTTTTTGTTTTTTTACAAGCTTTGGAGACATAATGTAGATTAAACTTTTAAATATTAGGTCATCTATAGCTTTCGTCATGAGCCACGACTGTGTTCAAAATGACATCAATGTTGTCAAAGTGCACTGCGAAGGGAGCGCAATTAAAGATGAAGATCGCTAAAACTGAACTTTAAAAATGCTCTGAAAGTAAATAACACCTAAGAGAGATGACCTTAATGCTTTTAAAAAAAATCATTCCAATTTTAAATGTTAGAATGTTGTAAATGAATAGGTCATAGGGGGGATAACTGGGAATAGAACACAGCCAGGAACTACGTTTCTAACTACAGCTCCAGAGGTAGTTGCAAGCATAGAATTTGCAACGCAGTTTGCAAATGTTTGTTGGAACGACGGATTTGGGAAACGTCAAACCAACAATCTATGTTTGTAATGACACAACTTGCGACCTTAGTTGGCTAATGATGGTTTTCAGAAAAACACACCCCAGCGCATCTGTTAGCAGTATCTGTTTGAGCCTTAATCAGACAAAAAATGAAAAGTATGAACCTCATGCCTGCTCTCTAAAATAATGTCTGACAAGTGTCTGTAACGAGTGAAAATAGTGCGTGGCTCCTTTAAGAGGGAATTGCCATTTCGTCGAGGACTAAAGCTGGATTTATACTTTCGCCTGGCACCGCATCGCGCGCCTCCGCTGAGTGCGCGCGCACCTCGCGAAACGGACGAGGCTTTTATACTCGCCGCGTTCGCTGTTGTGATATTCTTTAAAGCGACAGGGGGCGGTCAAATGAAACTGAGCGTAAAGTCAGACAGATAAACAGAGAAGAAAGTTTCAGGAACTACGTCATAACATTAACATTATTGATGTTTATTAAACTTGTTATTTGTATTATTTTTATAAATTATTTTAATGATTATAAAGATTTTGTAACCATTCAAGATTTTTTTAATCAAACTTTGATGCATCACTTGCTTTTGTTCATATCTCGAACAGTTTTACCTATTAAAGTGTATTAAAATATTATTGACAGCAGAACATGGGTTCCACAACAAATATATATTTTTATTATGGCAATAATAAAAGCAAAAAGTACACTTACTAAATAAATTTTTTAATTTTATTTATTTAGCCGCTCCACAATTCACACATACTGTCTGGTTAGTTTCTGTCCTCTACTCATGCTAAAAAGGCAATAATGATCCAACATTCCTGACCATTATCACCATAAAGCATAGAAAAACGGCATCATGTAGTAAATCGATAGGTTCAAATATTCCTGTCCAGTTATCAAAGAAATAATTCGTTCCTTCATTATCTATTGTTTTGTAACTATTAAATTGTTTTAAATTCAATTGTAATATCTACATCAGTGTTAAACCTATGAGTGGTGGAAAAACATAGTCTGTAATTGTGCACGTGTCTCCATTGGCCTCTTTTGGCTTTAATAAACTCATCTCTAAGGTTTTTCCAAACCTTTTAACAGAAACTTTCCTCCTTTCTCACTGCTGTTGCAATTTCTAGCCAAGAATTATTGATCATCTGGTTATCTCTATGATCACTGATCATGAATATGTCTGTACAGTCGTACCTGTTTCAGACAAAATCTCTTCAAAGTGATTCATATACAACTCAAATCAGACGCGGCGCCGCGCGCTGTTCGCTGGGGTCTCAAAAAAATCCGTGCGCTCCGCCAGCCGAAATCATGTCACGCGCACCCAAAGCGAACATCCGGAAACTCCGCGATGACGTCATATTTGCCGCGCGCACTCAAGCGAACTAGCGGACGCGTCGAGTATAAATCAGCCTTAAGCTGGATTTATACTCTCGCCTGGCGCCGCATCGCGCGCCTCCGCTGAGTGCGCGCGCACCTCGCGAAACGGACGAGGCTTTTATACTCACCGCGTTCGCCGTTGTGATATTCTTTAAAACGACAGGGGGCGCTCAAACGAAACTGAGCGTAAAGTCAGACAGATAAACAGAGAAGAAGAAAGTTTCAGGAACTACGTCATAACATTAATATTATTGATGTTTATTAAACTTGTTATTTTTATTATTTTTTATAAATTATTTTAATGATTATAAAGATTTTTGTAACCGTTCAAGATTTTTTAAAATCAAACTTTGATGCATCACTTGCTTTTGTTCATATCTCGGACAGTTTTACCCATTAAAGTGTATTAAAATATTAATGACAACAGAACACGGGTTCCTCAACTAATATATTTTTTTATTATGGCAAGAATAAAAGCAAAAAGTACACTTACTAAATAATACAGATGTTTTTTTTTTTTATTTAGCCGCTCCACAATTCACACAGTACTGTCTGGCTAGTTTCTGTCCTCTACTTATGCTAAAAAGGCAATAATAATCCAACATTCCTGACCATTATCACCATAAAGCCTAGAAAAACGGCATCATGTTGTAAATCGACAGGTTCAAATATTTCTGTCCAGTTATCAAAGAAATAATTTGTTACATCATTATAGTTTTGTAACTATTCAATTGTTTTAAATTCAATTGTAATATAGACATCAGTGTTAAACCTATGACTGGTGGAAAAACATTCTGTAATTGTGTATCTGTGTCTCCATTGGCCTCTTTCGGCTTTAATAAACTCATCCCTCAGGTTTTCTAAACCTTTAAACTTGAACTTTCCTCCTTTCTCACTGCTGTTGCAATTTCTAGCCAATAATTATTGATCATCTGGTTATCTCTATGATCACTGATCATGAATATGTCTGTACAGTCGTACCTGTTTCAGACAAAATCTCTTTAAAGTGATTCATATATAACTCAACTCAGACGCGGCGCCGCGCGCGCTGTTCGCTGGGGTCTCAAAAAAATCCGTGCGCTCCGCCAGCCGAAATCATGTCACGCGCACCCAAAGCGAACATCCGCAAACTCCGCGATGACGTCATATTTGCCGCGCGCACTCAAGCGAACTAGCGGACGCGTCGAGTATAAATCAGCCTTAAGGTGAAGAGGGGGTGGGGGGATGGGTGGTGGATGGTGTCGCAAAGGAAAGTGAAGAGGGTCTAGCCTAGTTTATACTCGACGCGTCCGCTAGTTCGCTTGAGTGCGCGCTGCAAATATGACGTCATCGCGGAGTTTCCGGATGTTCGCTTTGGGTGCGCGCGACATCATTTCGGCTGGCGGAGCGCACAGAATTTTTCAAGACTCGAGCGAACAGCGCGCGCGGCGCCGCGGCTGATTTGAGTTGGATATGAATCACTTTGAAGAGATTTTGTCTGAAACACATACAACTGTAAAGATATCTTTATGATCAGTGATCAGAGATAACCAGATGATCAATAATTCTTGGCTAGAAATTGCAACAGCAGTGAGAAAGGAGGAAAGTTTTTTTTAAATGGTTTAGAAAAACCTGAGGGATGAGTTTATTAAAGCCAAAAGAGGCCAATGGAGACACATGTACACAATTACAGAATATGTTTTTCCACCAGTCATAGGTTTAACACTGATGTATATATTACAATTGAATTTAAAACAATTTAATAGTAACAAAACTATAATGAAGTAACAAATCATTTCTTTGACTGGACAGGAATATTTGAACCAATCAGTTTACAACATGATGCCATTTTTCTATGCTTTATTGGTGATTATGGTCAGGAATGTTGAATTATTATTGCCTTTTTAGCATCAGAAGAGGACAGAAACTAGCCAGACAGTAATGTGTGAATTGTGGAGCGAGCTAAATAAAAAAATTAAAAAACATCTGTATTATTTAGTAAGTGTACTTTTTGCTTTTATTCTTGCCATAATAATATATATATATTTGTTGAGGAACCTGTGTTCTCGTCATTAATATTTTAATACACTTTAATAGGTAAAACTGTCCGAGATATGAACTAAAGCAAGTGATGCATCAAAGTTTGATTTTAAAAAATCTTGAATGGTTACAAAAATCTTTATAATCATTAAAATAATTTATAAAAATAATCAAAATAACTAGTTTAACATACATCAATAATATTAATGATACGACGCAGTTCCTGAAACTTTCTTCTTCTCTGTTTATCTGTCTGACTTTACGGTCAGTTTCATTTGACCGCCCCCTGTCGTTTTAAAGAATATCACAACAGCGAACGCGGCGAGTATAAAAGCCTCGTCCGTCTCGCGAGGTGCGCGCGCACTCAGCGAAGGCGCATGATGCTGCGCCAGGCGAAAGTATAAATCCAGCTTTAGGGAGTCACAGAAGAAAGTGAACAGTGGACAGGGGAGGAGGGCGGTTGAGGAGGGGGATCAGTAAAATGAAATACCGGATCAGATTTCAGCAGTGCCGGATCCGGTGTGTTCTGGCACAAATTAAACCCTGCTTACAGGTTGTGGCTCACAATCCACAGCTTTTGCTTGTTGGGGCTGCTCCTTTGAGGAGCTTTTAGCCTAATCCAGCACTGAACTGGAAGAGATTCTAGAAGTTCTCCTTTGTCAAATGCTAGCTATATATATATTTTAGTGCTGTCAAAATGAACATGTTAACGGATGCGACTAATTTGAAATAATTAACGCATTTAAAAAAAATTAACGCAATTAACGCAGTTGCAGTTTTTTATTTATTTTATTTCCGTTATAGCCGACGTGTGTTCACCGTGCAAAGAAAAATGGATAAGACCAAGGAATGGACTTTTAGAAGCAAAGTTTGAGCATAAAACAATTAACATCGCATCACCAGGAGAACATGAAGAAAGGACTGCTGGAAGAGTGCTGTTTTAGTGGAGTTTGATTCCGCATGCTGAATCATGCCAGATGATGTCGTGTGGTGTCAGAGACAGGGCATTCCTCTGTCTTTGATTTAATGCGCCATCAAATGCTTAATTCCCCCCAAACACGCAACTTTTGTAAAGCGTCGGCTTCATGTTGTTGTGTCAGAATCCTTTTGAAATATAGCTATGCTTTAGAATGCTTAGTTTAAGCTAATTTGATTAATACGATCGTACATGTTGATGGATCTGAAGGAAGTCGCTCACGCACTGTACTGCGCGTATTGTGTGTGTGTATGTGTGCATTTCCTAGCAACAAGAACAAACCCCTAACATCGCTGATGGTGTCCGTATCCCTCAAAGTTGTTTACAATTAAATGTTTGACTCAAATTTAAAGAATTAAAACAGTTTAATTTCTATTGCTTATGCATTAAAGATTAAAAGAGATTTAAGCAGTATTGCGTCAAGTAACTAAATTACTTTTTAGACAAAGAAACAAGAAAAGTAATTTAAATTTGATGAAATTACCGATAATTAATTAATTTGTTTTCTAATAATTTTTTTTTTTTGATGCATCATCCACCAACACTGCTCATCACTCACCTTCTATGCATTTAATATTTTCCAAAACACTGAGTGGTACCTTATAGTCCACTGGAGTGTTGTGGATGAAGTGATGTGATCCTAGAGCTCCACTAGAGCCGTCATCTTTCCTCACAGCGTAAATCCAGCCCGTCTCCTCCATATTTCTGACTAGATCTCCACTGACTGACTCCAGACCAGCTCCGTCCATCACTAAAGTCCTCTCCACTGACCGCAGGTAATTCAGCAGGCTCAGACAGACACGCTATACATGAACAAGCAAACACCATATTTGATTTAGAAAACCCTAAAGAGCATTTTTATGAAATACCAGCAAAAACGTCCCATGCAAAACACCCTGGTATTTCAAGAGTTTGCCCTTGCTGTTGATTGATTATAAAGCGTGTTTGGCATGCTGTGCCGGAAGAGAGCCCTGAGCTCGTGGGATCCTCGAGCCCGGGGCTCCCCGTCGTTGCAGGGCGAGAGAGGAGTCTGAATTCAGGTAGGTCTCGAGAACTACCCCGCTTGGCGAATGTAGATTATGAATGGCTCTGGAGTGTGTATGCTGAATTCTACGCTTATCTATGATGCCGATTAAGTTTGTCAATTTACGTATGTTACATGTTTTTGGTCTGTGGGAGGAAACTGGAGTGCCCGGGGAAAACCCACGCAAACGCAGGGAGAACATGCAAACTCCACACATAAACGCCAACTTGGCCAGGTAAGATCTGAGCCAGTGACATTCTTGCTGTTAGGCAATGGTGCTAACTATTGGGCCTCTGTGCTGCCCTGATAAGGAAAGGGGAGGAGTAGGGGTTGAAGGGGGGATTCTTCAAGACAAAGATGGCTAAGGTAAGATACTCTGGTTATTTATAGTGATTTAGGAATCGTCTGATTGGTGAATCATGCATCAGCTAATGAGGACCAGCTGTTATCAATCATAAGCACGTGCTCCTCTCCAAATTAGTTTATAAATAAACTTCACTTAATGTACACTAAAACATATTGTGCAGTAATATTATAAACGCAAGTAGAAATACAATTAACTTCTGATTTACAGTCATTTTGAGCTGGTTAAGTCAATTTATATATTATATATCCAGAATGCTGCCTTACAAGACACTTTTAATGACTAATGCATCTACATCTCCTAAATGATTTATATTTTATCTTTAACATTAATACTAATAATAATAATAATAATAAAATGACTCAATACAATTAATTAAAGAATATAACATCAGTATGGTATGGTACATTACCAAAACACATGTTGCGTAATTAAAAGAAGCATGGTATTAGCATAATACATTTCAGCTAGACTCTATTTAAAGGTGTCCTTTTATTTTAAGGTGCCCTGTATGTATTAAACTATGTTATTTACTTTCTGGGTAATATTAAATAATTTTGCACACTTACTGTGTGGTTAGGTTTAGAATGTAGGTTAGGTTTACAGTTAGCACACAATAATGCAGAATTAATTGTAATTACTATAGTAGACACCTCACAATCAACACCTTAAAATAAAGTGTTACCTAAATTTTCCTAAAAGAGTAAAACTCTGGTTATATTCTGGTGCTTTTGTAAATGCAAAGACCAAAACCTCTCAAATCTTCCACTACTTTATATGCAGATTTTGCCTGTTTTTACCTTGAGTTCTCTGATCCTGAGGTGTCTGAGGAAGATTAAAGACTCATACGCTCCTCTGATGATCACAGAATCATCTACATCATCTTCACGCTTCTCAAAAACACAAGCACTGCTGCTTTGACCACAACTGTAAAAAAAGACGTGAAGGAAACTATTAACTACTCTTAACTACAGTGACTAAGAGTGCTCAATTGCACTGCAAGCAGAAAACATATGCAAATAGAAAACCACAAACAAACAGTGAAAACATCTTCATCAGTTTGCCAACACACACAAGCAAACTCTCACAACACATGCCAAAACAAGCTCCAAACAGGAAGCTAGGTTTGCTACTTTTGGGGTCCCTAAACACTTTTCTGTTGTGGTTCTGTGCTATTTGCAGTGTTTTACAGTTTTCATCATGATCGTTTTGATTAAACATGTCACAAAAAAGAATTTTGAAGTCAAACGTGTTTTTTTTTGGTGTTATTAAAATGTTTTCTAAACTGCAAACTGTGCAGAATTACACAAAACATGCTTTTCTTATTTATTTTTTTACTTGTTTGTTGTCCAAATATCTAAAATCAAGTCTTAAATCATGAAGAATTTTTTCTAGACAAGTAAAAAATACTGTAGAAATAATATGCTTAATGCTGCTGATAATAATAATAATAATATTAAAGTAAATGATCTAAATGTATTTATATGTATTTTTATATTCTGGGTAAGGCATAAAACTAAAAAATGTTCATCCAATAGTTTTTTCGGGCCAATTTCCATAATTCTGATAAGTAGCCCAAACTGTCTGTCAAATGTAGATTTGTACATCTGCGCACCAGTTCATGCAGATCGTTTGTGCGTTCAGCTGCGTATAAAAGAGTGACTGCAGAAAAAACAAATGCTGAATGAAAACTTTTTAAAATCCTGAATCAATAATGAAGTTAGTTTTGCACGCTGAAGGAAGGACGACACCTTGGCTGAAGTATTTCTGTTACTTTCTGTTAAAACTTTTTTAGTCACGCAAAGCTGATGTAGATTGTGTTGTTATAGATGGGTTATCTGCACTGAAGTGTTGTTCAGCACTAAAATCTTCCGGCGATATATTGATGTGGCTATTTTCAGTTTCAAATGGTCCTTTTACAGGATAGACAATGTAGATTTTTATTTAGTTTAACAACAAAACATCAGTAAATAGCGCTATCCCACGTAGGAGGGGACGTTTTCGCGACCTTGCGCAACGTTCCCTAAAAGTTCTGTAAAGGTGACGAAAGTTCCAAACCTTTAGAGAACGTTAGGGACGTTCTTAAAACGTTCTCTTTTGGTTATGAAAGTACTGTTGCTCAACGTTCCCAGTATGACTTTAGGGGAACGTCCTGTATTGGTTATTCTACTGTCATCTTGTAACGTTTAAAAGAGAACATTTGGGACTTTAACAGAACGTTCCCAAATGGTCCTCTGTTGGTCAGATG
>CAIGQQ010004828.1:2425897-2442215 GCA_903798035.1 Danio albolineatus | reverse complement strand
ATATATATATAAACAATGTATTAATAATAATTATTATTTACACAAGGTCTTACAGGTTTTTTTGCAGTGTTTACAACAATTGTTTTATACAAATATGTCAAATTATTTACGAATTAATTTATTTTATTGATTTTCTTTAGTTTTTATGCTGTTAATTATACTTATTTATGATTAACTAAATTTATAAACAGATTTAACATAACCTATTTTAAAAATAAATCTATTAAATTCTTTCAAAATATATTTTCTGCACAGTAAAACCCAACAGTCAACTTTATCAAATGAAATGTTTAGTTAACTCAAAATTTGTAGAAAGTGAATTCTACTCATTTGAAAAGAGATTTGAACTCAGTGTTGGATGTAATGAGTTAATTAAATATCTCATTACTTTAACTTAAATGGAGTAAGTTCACAGTCAGTTCACTCAGTTGGTTTGAGTTCTCTTCATTTACTGGGTTTTACTGTGCTCAAATTGCTTCATTTACTCAAATGGATTAAGTTCAAAGTACTCATTAGGATTCGTTTTTGAACTTAAATGGTTTGTTGCAATCGGTTTCCTCAAATGGTTTGAGTTACCTTAACATATTGGGTTTTACAGTGTGGGTTTTAGTAACTTTGTTATTTAACTAAAAGAAAGTGTAGTAAATTTACAGATATATATAACTTTATTTTATAATAATATATTGAATTGGATGGAAAGAATAAATAGCACACTTTCCATAGCATTTGTTAACCTTTGTAATCATAAGGTAACCATTCATTGTGAATTCACATTATCTCAGGTCCATCAAATAATTTTAATAATTTGAGATTTTAATAATGCATTAATAAATGTAGAAATTAATGTTAACTGAACTTAATAAAAGCTTTTATAGTATTTTACATTGTGGGTTCATGATAATTATCCAATGGAAGATTATTATGAAGTGTTCTCAGTGGTCTTCAAACAAACGACATGCACGATTGACCAAAGGGATCTTAAATGTCTATTGCATTGGCTATATTTCACCTCCAGGAGGCTGCTGTGCGTCTGCAGAAGTTCATCCATCAATCTGAGCTCCTTCAGTTTGGCCATTTGTTTCTGCTGCCAAGGATCTCGCTTCGGTTTCATCTGTTTGTTTCCAGCAGGAGGCACAATATTCAGACATTGTATTATTGCATATCACATATTTAAAAATAATACAGGCGTGTGTCACTTGAAAAAGGTGATTATAGTTTAGCATTTTTCATTTAGCTTTTATTTAAATATTATTTGTTAGTTTGCTGTAAAATTCTGTCTAACTTTAGTTTGTTCCTTTAAAGGTTTTGTAAGTTTTAGTTTATTCTTTAACACATTTCTGTTTGGTTTTCAAACTTAAACAAGGTTAAACATTTAAGATTTTTTAATAGCCAACTTAAAATCTTTAAAAAAAGGCGTTACGGTGGCACAGTGAGTAGCACAATCGCTTCACAGCAAGGTCACTGGTTCGAGCCTCAGCTGGGTCAGTTGGCATTTCTGTGTGGAGTTTGCATGTTCTCCCCATGTTTGTGTGGGTTTACTTCAGGCGTTACGGTTTCCCTCACAGTCCAAAGACATGTGGTACAGGTAAATTGAATAAACTAAATTGGCCAAAGTGTATGTGTGTAAATGCAAGTGTGTATGGGTTTTCCCAGATATGGGTTGCAGCTGGAAGGGCATCCGCGGCATAAAACATATGCTAGATAAATTGGTGGTTCATTGCGCAAATGTATAAATACAGTATTTCTTAAGGTGAAAAAATATTTTATAAAATAAAAGTTTATTGTATAATAAAATGAAACAAACTAATTGTAAGGAAAGACATACCAAGGAATCAGGGCCGGATTAACCAATGGGCATTATGGGCACAGGCCCAGGGGCTCGTGCGCACTTGGGGCCCCTACAAGGAGGAAAAAAAACGCTGATTTTGGAGGGTATATTTTTGCTAAGTACATATAGCGCACCTCGTCGGAATAAGCTGGTTAAATGATTCCTGCCCATCACCGTTTGATTGACAGAGACAGCACAACTAAAGAGCGAAAAAGACAGCAGCGTGCGGGGCGCTGCTCATAAAGCACATGGCAACATGTTTTGACGCGATCGATCATGAACTCGGTTCGGATCCAGCGTCTGATGAACACGTTCTTCTTTTTTCCCCCACTACATTTCTGATTTTGCCTACTCTTCATCACGAGGAAGACAAGTAGGAATCATTAATAAGTGTGTGTATTATGGAAGACTCAGATTCATAGAACTGGATTGGAGAGGAGCTATATCCAATCATATGCATTAGAATTTTTTTTTTAGACGTTATACATTAAAAATACCCTTAAGTATATATTTTTAGTACTGCTTCAGTGAATTTGAACAAGTACATTAAAATACATTCATTTTCACTAGTTTTATTAGTTTTTTTTCCCCCAAACTATGCTTTAAATGCTTTAAAAATAAGTTAAATCTTTGTAGACTAGAAATATATGTACTGTGTATCATTTATTTTAGAAATGTGGGCAATACATTAAAGATTAATTTTATTTAAAAAATGTTATATTAATCTTATTTTTTAATTCAAGGGTGCGGTCAGGTAGGGGACCCTACAAGACATTGTGCCCAGGGGTCTCTGAATTCTTAATCCGGGCGTGCAAGGAATAAATAATTAATTTGTCAGCATTTGTTATCCGTTGTTATTTAACCGTTCATTCTGAGGTCACACCAAGGCTCCATTCTTCGTTCCTCGCTTAAATGATCTAAGATGATTTGACAGATTCTGGATCTGTTAATCTTGATTACTGATCTCTGGCTAATTTGGTTCTTTAAACAAGTTCGTGAATCAGATTAAAATGTCAGGATGAACTGGTCTGAGATCTCTACGTGTGTTGTGAAGGACTGATCTATCGATCCTCGAAATCATAATCAGCAGTGCAATGACTGGCTGATGGCACAGCAGTGTAATGACAAAAAACAGTGGAATATTGTGTATGTCTATTATCATACAGAAACTGTACTAAAGCTGGGTCGGTATCTTAATATAGTACACATTTGTGTCAGAGTGCAGATTGCTTATGTTTTATTTATATATTTTTTTAACTTATATGTATATAAGCATAAAAATTATTAATAACTTAATATTTAATATTATTAATTATTATAAATTATAAATGTATATATAATTTTTTGTAATTTTGTAGTGTATATAACTACTACTGAGAAAAATATCAGCATTTGGTACATACTTTCTGTATTACCTTTGCTTGAAATGATGATCTAATCGTGTTTATATGAAATTAGCCTGCTCCCAAGCAGGTTAGAGCTACTGTACCAGACCTGTTGCTATGACAACAACTCTGGGATGAGTTTTGAAGAACGAAATGATCCTGGATCGTGTCAAATCGTCAATCGTCACATACGAAGAACGGACCCCAGTTAGGGTCCATAAAAATATTTACAGGTACATAAGAAATTTTAGATTATAATAATGCATTAATAAATGTAGAAATTAGTGTTGACAAAGGCTTGAATAGTATTTTACATTTTTAGTTTATTAAAAAATTAATAGAGTTAACTTATGGAACCTACCATATGTAGTTAAACATGCCTTATGACAAACAAAGTAATAATACATGTTTTATGTTTATATTAGGGCTTTCAAAGTTCATGTGTTAATCACACAATTACTTCAAATTCATTTTAACAGTGTGTTTATTAACACATGATTAATGCACCATATTCTCAGTTTGACCCTTGGCCGTAATTTCTTCATAATGCTTGAGACAACAATTTTTATTTCCATGTATTCCTTGTTCATTCATTCATTCCCTTTTCGGCTTAGTCCCTTTATTAATCTGGGGTCGCCACAGCGGAATGAAACAATAACTTATCCAGCATATGTTTTACGAAGCGGATGCCCTTCCAGCTGCAACCCATCACTGGGAAACATCCATACACACGCATTCCCACACATACACTACTGACAATTTTAGCATACCCAATTCAACTATACCACGTCTTTGGACATGTAGGGGAAATCGGAGAGCCCGGAGGAAACCCACAGGGAGAATATGCCACACAGAAATGCCAACTGTCCCAGCCGAGGTTTGAACCAGAGACCTTCTTGCTGTGAGGCAATCATGCTACTCACTGAGCCACCATGACGCCCTCCGTGCATTCCTATGCAACATTAAACATGCCCTAGACTGATATGTTCGTCTGTAAAGTGCACCTACAGGGATTTCTCTGAACAGACGTAGGTCAGTTTGGTTTTTAGCTCTTCATTTATTGGGAATTATTTATTTTATTTTGATTTACGACAGTAGCGTTTGACTATTAGTTTTAGTTTTGGTTTACTGAATTAACCTTGCACCTGAATATGAGGAATCCAGCTGGCCTGTTTTCTGAGCATCATGTTTGGACTCTTTCTGCCAAATCTCCTGTCTGCGGCTTCAGTGCTGTCATACTGAAGGAAGATCTTCATCTCCTCCTGCTGTTTAAACACAGACCTGAACACGTACAGAACCTGCAGACATACAGCAGAAACAACATTTGACAGTTTATCAGGCCAAGATTTAGACAATAACTGCACTGTTAAACCTTACCTGAAAGATAAACTCAAATGTTATATGGCAATACGTTTTAAGTGCATAAAATGTTCATTTTTTTGTCACTCTAATCATTTGCTCATTATTATTATTTTATCATATCAATTATTATGTTTTATCATATTCATTATTGGGTGAAATAAACATCACAGATGCTTTGCCACAAGCAGAAACTGCAAGAAACAATGGTTTTAATTTGATTTTTGATATGTTTATCATATTCTCCTGATTTACTATTATTTATACAAATGTTATATTCCTTCATTTATAACCAGGGCTTAACATTAACTTTTTTGATCACCAGCCACTGTGGCTAGCAGATTTCCAACATTACTAGCCACTCTCATTTTCACTATAGCCACAATTTTGTTGTTGGGAGAATTTTTTTTTTATGCATAAATTTGACTTTGACATACTAAAATTACTTGATTTAGATGTAGTGTTATGTCCACATACCTCCTCATTCATTTCACATTTTGTGTGTTGTGTTTGAGCTTGCTCAATGAGGATGAGCAAATCTGCGTTGCCTTGCAATTAGTTTTTATTTCACATCACTTTTCAGGGCTCAAAAGTAATTATTTACCAAATTTATCTCTGACCTCACTAAACAAATAAATAATTATTTCTTAGCCACAAAATTTAAATAATGTGTAAAAACAAGCAAAATATATCTGTATACATGTGCTTCTTAATTCAACAAAACTTTTCTTTAAAAACAATTTACATTTAAAAAAGAATTATTGTCATGTATCTAAACCATGCACAGTAATCTTGGCTAAAGGTACCAGATCACCAGTTAACTACACATAAATGGGGAGCTAATCTCGTATGAAAGCAATGCTATGGTTAAAAAAAATTATAATAAAAAGATATTAACAAAAATAACGCAATGATCACACGCACCTGTTTAATGTTAAGCCTAGTAATGATCTGTTAAAAGAATAATTAAACCGAAAGCAACCTGCTTACAAAGGGATGTTTTTTTTTTGTTTGTTTTTTTCAGTCTGGAGCTCTTGAAAGGAGCAGGACTGTGTGTTCCCGATCCTCACTTTTTGTCCAGTCTATTTCAAAGAGAACCGATCACACCAGTTGCATTTCCTCTGGGCACAGTTGCTTCGCGCAAGTAAACGGGAGCGCGCACGCTTCTTAGCAGTTTTTTTTTTTTTGTGCGCGAGGGATCATCCTTTCATCCCTCACCTCCTTTCTATTGCTTGCACTAACACAGTTAGTTTTGTAAGTCGTGCTGCTTCTCTATTCTAAGATCATATTTGCACAAATGTATGGCCATCATTATTGTCGAACCCTGCTTTTAAGAAAACTACAGTTTAAAAATTATTTCCAACCAGCCAAAGTGGCTAGTGGGAGAGTCTGTGTAACCCGCCACAGTGGAAATCTACCCGCATTTGGCGGGTTGGCCGGTGTTAATGTAAAGCCCTGCATATAACCTACAGTGGGGGTATAAGTATTGAACATGCCATCATTTTTCTCAGAAAACCAATTTCTAAAGGTGCTGTTGACTTGAAGATGTTAGTAAGAACTAGATGTTGATAAGAAGCAAAGAAATCCATATAACGTAAACGTCCGACAGCAGCTGAAATCTCTCAGTAGTTCTGAGAAAGTAGTAGTAATCTACATTAGCAGGATGATGAAGGTGAAACCAGAGTGGACATTTCAGCAAGACAGTGATGCAAAACACAGCCAAGGAAACTCTCAAATGCTTTCAGAGAAAGAAAATCAAGCTGTAGAATGGCCCAGCCAATCCCCTGAGCTGAATCCAATGGAAAATACAAATTGAATCGCAGATTTGATGGACGAGACCCACAGAACCATCAAGATTTTGACACTCTGTTGAAGTCTGTGAAAAACTCACACCTGAGCAATGCATGTGACTTCATTCTCCATATGAGAGGTGTCTTTAAGCTGCTGTTACCAAGCAAGTCTTTTATATAAAGTATTAAATACATTTCAGTAGCTCAGCACTTCCTCCTTGTGTCATTCAATTTTTATTACACAATTCAATTCTCAGATTTTATTTTATTCTGTTTTATTTTTATGTTTGTATTGTTTGAGTTTTTACCAATAAATTCCATGTGTCAATTCCATGTGAACAGCTCCTTCAGAAATATTATTCCCAGGAAAAAAAACATGATGTGTACAATACTTATTTCCCCCATTGTATGTAATCAAAATGATCACGTATCATCTCTATTTCTTTTTTTGTCCTAAAATTATACAAATGTATGTCATGTTTTTTGCAGGTAGACATTAATGGACAAATATGTTTGTTATTCTTAGAATTATGAATTTTCTTGTCAAAAATGTTTTGAGTAAAAAAAGTCTTTACAAAAGATTTAATTTTTTTATTGGTAGGACTAACACGCTGTTAACAAACCATTTATTAAGAATATTATAACTAACAATGCACCACGGTGGCGAAGTGGGTAGCACAATCGCCTCACAGCAAGAAGGTCGCTAGTTCAAGCCTCAGCTGGGTCAATTGGCATTTCTGTGTGGAGTTTGCATGTTCTGTGTGAATGCAAGTGTGTATGGGTGTTTCCCACAGATGGGTTGCAGCTGGAAGGGCATCCGCTGCGTAAAACATGTGCTGGATAAGTTGGCGGTTCATTCCGCTGTGGCAACCCCGGATTAATAAAGGGACTGAGCCAAAAAGTAAATGAATGAATAAATGAATAACAATTAGCTGCTTATTAATAGTTAGTAATGGTTGGGTAGGATTACGATTGTAGAATAAGATCATACTTTTGTAAGTACTAATAACACCGAATATCTTATTAACAAGCAGGTAATAAACAAGTAATAGAAATAAGATAATTAAGAGTGGGATTTAAACTAAAGTGTTAATTTTTAATTATTAGTTTATGTGGATTCTATTTGTTCGATCTACTGTATATTAATTATCAGAATGCACCAGAATTCATCATGCTGTAGGGTTTAAGATTTCAATGATGGTTAGTCTATTTTGTATTAGGTCCTTTTAGGTATTAGGAATTAGATATTAATGTGTTTGGTTAGTATATTTTGATCAGGATTACCAGACTATAGAGCTCCATTTCATCTGCTGCAGTCTTCATGCTGTTTGTGTTGTACTGAATGTCATAATGTGACAGCAGAAAATCCAGCTGGACTTTAAAATCCTCTAAATTGGTCGAAAGCAAGGGAAGCTTTGACATCGATACAAACACCCCTGGTCAAAAAATGCAAAACAGATTCATGCATGACATGTAATGTACTATTCAGTTCAAGATATGGATGCAAAATAAATAAAAACATTTTGATGTACTTCTACATTACTTAGGATCTACAGTGTCAAATAGAGATCATTGTTGAGCAGACTCTACAGTTCAGAACATATGTGTGATTTGTGGATTATACTTGCAAAGTTTAACCATAATAGAGTGAAAGTTTATCATTTGTGGATGTTTAAAAAGCCTATAACTGCGTAAACATGTGAAGAGAGTGTTTTCAAATGTTTTAAACTAAAATATTTCCCTGATTTCAACAAAATATAGCTTTTTTACCATCAAAATATGCAGGTGATGTCAGGTCTACAGCTGTAGAAGTGTGATCTTCATTCCACTCAACCGAAGGAAGATAATGAAGAACCTGCAACCAAAAAAATATAAAAATAAATCCAAAATGTCCTTTGTAGTAACAAACATAATGAAAACTAAGAGGGAAATGTAAATCTCTACTCTAAAGAGTCTTATTTTATTTATTTTTTATTGTTTTGAGATCAAACGTGAACGTAAGAATATGTCTGTTGTAGTCTGAAGTTTAAATATTAGCAAAGTCTGAATGTTTGCATGTTTAAAAGTCTAATTAAATCAATCAATACATTTTTTGACACTTTTTTGTTGTGTTGTGGAAACGTATCCTCTTAATTTATTTTTAGAATGTTCCAGGATCATGACCTATATGGATTTTAAACCATTACTTCTGGTCTTGAGTATTTGGCTATATTATTGTGTTCCCTCACATGCAGAAAGTTGTGGATGTGTTTGACGGAGTGCAGATGGCAAATAAGCCACTGCAGGTAAATGTTGATGTCCTCCTGTGTAATCACAGCGATGGGACTCTCCAAACCCAGCAGCAACTTCTCTCTGGATACGGCAAGACGACGCGCCCGATGCACACAATCCTCAAATTCAGCCGTTAAATGTGTGATCTGCTTCTACACAAAGGACCAGGGACATGATAATTTTGCCACTGCATGCACAAAAATATTCAGAATCACATGTATTAATTTAGTCACTGAATGCATATAATTACTCAAAATCTCGTCTAATAATTTTGACTGAATGCATAAAAAATACGGAAAATTCTATGCATTCGTTGTGCCACTGAACGCATTAAAATATTAAAAATTTTATGGTTTAATTCTGCCACTGAATGCATAAAATATTCAGAATTTAATGCATTTATTTTGACACTGAATGACCAAAAATATTTAAAATTTCATGCATACATTTTCTATTAAATGCATAAAAATAAACAAAATATGCAATAATTTTGACACTGAAGGCATAAACAATACGGAAAATTTCATATATACATTTTGCCATGAAATGCATAAAAATATTCAGAATTTCATGTTTTCATTTTGACACTAGAATGCACAAGAATATTACAAATTTTATGCATTAATTTTACTACTGTATGCATAAAATATTCAGAATTTCATGCTTTAATTTTGCCACTGAATGCATAAAAATATTACAAATGTCATGCATTAATTTTGCCACTGAATGCATTAAAATACTTAAAAATACAGAAAATTCCATGCATTCATTTTGCACACTAAAATGAATAAAACATTTTGAATTTCATGCATTCATTTTGCCAATGCACAAAAAATATTTTGAAATATTGATAAAATTCCATGCATTCATTTTGCCAGTGAATGCATAACAAATACAGAAAATTCCATACATTCATTTTGCTGCTGAATGCACAAAATATTCAGAATATCATGCATTCATTTTGACACTGAATGCATAAAAATACATAAATCCCATGCATTCATTATGCCACTGAATGCACAAAAAACTTTAATTTTGTCACTAATAAATAATATTTAGGATTTTTTTTTATTCTAACATTATGCACACGTTTTCCAACAAAATGCACAAAAATTAATGCATTAATTTTATCACTGAATATATACAAATCAATAAAATGTTATGCATACATTTTCCAACAAAATGCAGGCAAAATATATAAAAATTCCATGCATTCATTTTGACACCAAATGCATAAAATCATTCAGAACGTCATGCTTACTTTATACTGGGGATATAGTTTCTCCAGGACAGTGGAATGGCGGCCAAATCTCCTCCATCTGAGCATCAGCTGGTACTTGCACTGTGCCAGTTTATATGTTTGATCGGTGTAAAACTGAGCCAGAATGAACAGAAACATTCATTACAGAAGAATAAACTGGTCAAATCTCTTTATTTACAGCAGCTTCATAAGAATAAACAGAATCAGTGAAGAAAATGTCATTAAATATACACTCTCAGAAACAAAGGTACAAAAACAGTCACTGATAACTTTTTCATAGGGCACACGTTTCTATTTTTAGGTACTACTATGTAAAATCTGTAAGAATACATTCCTTTGCTGAACTAATCTGAACTCTTTTGCTAAAAATACTGTAATGTACTGATTCATATTTTGGAAAAAAAGAGACAATAGAGTCATTTTTCTTCTCAACTCAGTGGAATTCAGAGTTTAATAACAGTGTATTAAGAAATGAGCTCAATGGAATAGACCTGATGCAGCAGTAAAGGCAGACCATCGGCTTTGTGCTCTAGATTCAGACAGATCTCCATCTCTCTCTGAGCCACTTCTGCTTGAGAAACTAGAGGCTTAGTGGACGACACCTAACATTTACATCAAAGACAGCATTAAATGTCAAATAAACCACTGCAGGCACATGCAGGAGCTCAAAAACGTTAAAGGGGACCTATTATGCTTCTTTTAACAAGATGTAAAATAAATCTGTGATGTCCCTAGAGTGTGTATGTTAAGTTTCAGCTAAAAATACCACACAAGTAATGTTTTATAACAGTGGTACTCAAAATGTGGTATGTGTACCACTAGTGGTGCGCAGGCTTCTTTCTAGTGCTACGCAGAGGAATCGCTGAATAATTAAAGTTAAAAAATTAACACACTTTTTTGACGTGTACGATACACTGATGTGATCAGTAAATTGATTTTAAAGGCTAAACCTTTTATTTTATGATCAATTTTCTGATGTTTATTATGTATTCTATCATATGAAGCTAATTTCCCTTCCATATTTGTAACGGTTGTTGGGGGCATATCTCGCAATTTTATATCTCAATGTTGACAGGTATGGTTTAATCACTTGCTTTTCTGACACACAAAACCTACTCTAACGCGCAGTAAGCAGATCTAATTTCTAATTTAAGTATGTAAATCCAATTCTTTATATTTATATTATTTATTAGATATTTAAAATACAAGTTAATGTTTACATTTTAAAGACACACAAATAAGTTATATATACATGCAGCATATTTATTAATATGATGACATACAGCCTATATTTATGAGGTCCAAGGAACTTGATGAATAGGCTACTTTATGATAATACTTTTTAGTTTTCTTTTTACTTAAGTACTGTGCCATTTTAATTAACTTTAAAAGCACATTTTAATTCAAACGTTGCATTTTATTATTTTTTTATCTTTATGCACAGTATAGTGTTCATGTTCAAACTATTTAAAATGTTTAATGTGGCTGACAATAATAAATATTCATAATAAGAATTAATCTCGTTTTTGAACTGTGCAGAGCTGTAGCTGCTTAAGTAGACCTACTTCGCTACTGTATTTTAATACAATTATAGTGGTACTTGGAGAGACAATGTTTTTCTGAGGTAGTACTTCGTGAAAAAAGTTTGAGAACCACTGTTTTATAACTCTTTGAAACTGACCCTTATAGGCTTTGATCCGAATTGTGTCAATCTGGTGACTGTCGCTTTAAATTCAAATGAGATTGTGCTCTTTTCAGAAGAGGGCGGAGCTACAAATGCCTGTGAGTCAGCAAAGTGGCAGATTCAAAAGCAAGACTAATGTCCTATGCTAATGAGGAAGAGATTGTCACTAGTGGGCGGGGCTTTCCCTCTCTGATGACACGTACAAAGGGAGAATGTCAATCAAAGTGTTTCTTCAGACTGTTTTTATCAAGTGTGATTATAAACAAATATCATTAATACATTTCCCCTTTACATGCTGATTATATTCACACACTGTTCCCACACAACTGTGTTTAAACCCCTTATACAGGTGATTTTTGCAAAATAGGTCCCCTTTAATACAAACCCAAATAACTGTAAGCTCACCTGCAGCGCTTTGTGAAGCACCTCCTGCCTCTCCAGACGAAAGTAAAAAGCATCTTTTGGAATATGGACAGAGCTGAAAAGGTCAGCAAAACATAATTACATATAAATTTAGCAATTATTAGTGTCGGGCAATAATTAATTAAACTAATTAATGGCAACCAAAATAAAAGTTGGTTTTGACTTAAAATATGTGTGTGGGCTGTGTATATTTATTATGCGTATATAAATACGCATATGCATGCATATATTGGACATGCTTAGTTATATTTAGATATATTGGATACAGTATACACACATATGAATATATATGTGATAAAATTGTTTTGTGTAATTTTGTTTTTATAAATGTGTTTATACAACAGCTCTGTCTGGTTATCGAATCTGATTGGCTGATAGCCGTGAGATACTAAAGTAATATGAGCACTAGTACAGCCTCTTCACCCTTGTGTATTACTCTACCCACACGAGTGACAAGCAGAGGACTAAAAATTGCAGCTGTTGGACAACATAATGTACTTTTGAGGCTGTTTTAGATGAGAATGTAGTTGTTTAGATTGCAACTATGCAGTTTATTTATAAGGATAGTGCCTATTTTAATATTTATCATTCAATTCAATTCAATTTATCTTTATTTCTATGGTGTTTTTCAATGTAGATTGAGTCAAAGCAGATTCACATGGATTATAGTGAATTCAAACAGTGTCAGTCCAGTTTTCAGTGTTAAAGTTCAGTTCAGTTACCTCATTTCAGCATTCCTGTCAACCCTCCTGTTTTTCCCGTGATTCTCCCGTATTTTACAGTTCTATCCTGCTATCATCCCATTAAGGTATTTTCCCGTATTTCTCCCTTATTTTCAGTCTTTCTCTGAAGGATGGCAATAAACATTAAAGAGCCGATCCTCCCTCTACGCAACCCATAACGCCGAACCACCAGGGGCCGCCCATTACTCTTAAGTGTGAGTCTGTTCTGTGCTTTCGGTTTATTTAGGCATGAAACACTTTAAACACTTTAAATCGCTTTGAAGCGGAGCGATTTGGGTGCGTGTTTGAGCAGACATATACACATAATTAATAATAATAACATCTAAAAATGTCGACCTTGCTATATTTTTTTTTCCAAACACAACAAATTTGTCCTAAATGAGCATAAAAAGTTAGGAAAGCAATCGACTGCTGTCATTAGAGTGTTATGATAATGTATTTTGAAGTGACAGCTCTGTTATTTAATGTAATCAAAGGAAAAATCCTAATAAATGAGATTCAATCGTTGCTCTTTAATCAGAATGTGTAAGTTATACAGTGAAGAAAAGGTTAATGAAATTTGTTAGTTCTATTTCTTTATTAATATTAATTATCTGAACAATTTTGGTTTGGGGGGGGTGGGGGTGGGGTGGGGAATCCCTTATTTTCATATCCCAATGTTTACAGGTATGCATTTTGGAGATTCACCGCGTCATACTGAGCAGAGCAAAGACGGTTGGTATAACGCCACAAGATGGCGACAGAGAAAAACCCTCTGGGGAGCAAAACTCAGTATAATTTCAAACTACAGCTGATCAAATCATGACAAAACAGGTAAGTGACTTTCAAGGTCTATCTCTCCCTTTTGCATTTTGTAGTGCTGTATTCATACCACAGTAATCTGCTAGTGTTTGCTTTACTTTGGCTTTTTCGGGGGGTTAATTATTGTGAAATCCTGATTGCAACAGTGAAATACTGGGAAATCTCTGTAGACTGATGGCATTTCATGTCGTTCAGCCTTATAATCTTTAAATGTGAGCAAAATCACAAGTTTTGTCATCACTTTAGACATTACGCTAGAGAATCATTCAAATACTAGCACGTTGGTGAAGTAGCAAGGGTTTCTGCTGTTCTGACATCAGCTGCAGATGTGTATAAATGGCAGAAGGTAGTAGTCCCTCGTACAAAAGCGTTTTTTGAGACTATCCGTGTTTTATTTCCTTTTTTATGTACACGATTGTGCCGTCAAATAGTTGTCTAAACGCAATATCACACTCATAGCAGTGCGATATGGCTAAATAACGTCAATGGTAGGACACTAAGGCACTCGGCCTGCAGCTGCAAGCCAACACACACCCTTCCACCGGTGCCGAAATCATGCCTGTCAACCCTCCCGTTTTTCCCGGGATTCACCCGTATTTTACAGTTCTGTCCCGCTATCATCCCGTAAAGATATTTTTCTGTATTTCCAGTCGTTCTCCGACGGGTGTCAATAAACATTAAAGGGCCGATCCTCCCTATATGCAACGCGAACCGCCGAACCACCAGGGGCCGCCCCTTGCTCTTAAATGTGAATCTGTTCTGTGCTTTCGTTTTATTTAGGCATGAAACACTTTAGAATAAACATAAAAACGGCGGGATTCCCTTTACTTTTCATTACAGGTGCCGTCGCACCTCCTATACAATCCTCAAAACAGTCATAAAGAGATGCTTGACTAGAGATCCCTTATTTTCACATCCCAGTGTTGACAGGTATGGCTGATATACAGCCATATCGCACTGCTACTTGTGTGATATTGTTCATGGATTACATATACATAATAAACAAAGGTGTAAAGTAACTAATTACAAATACTCTGTAATTGAGTAGTTTTTCTCAGGAATAGTAATTTACTGAGTAGTTTTAAAAATGTGGACTTCTACTTTCCCTTGAGTACATGTTTAGTGCAGTATCGGTAGTTTTACTCCACTACTTTCCTTCAACCTGCAGTCACTACTTTATTTCTTTCTTGTCTGTGGTCATTGTCTACAGTAGAAAGATCAGTCCTGTGATTCCTGTCCAATTAAATCACACATAGAAAGTAAATCACATCATACTGAACAACCTCAAGACATGGGCGCTTTATAAATGCAGCAAACCTTTTGGAAACATTAAAAATGTCCAATAAGATATTCAAAATCTTTACACGCAATGATCAGGAGACTTTTTATAGACTGCATGTCACTGAAAATGATGGATGTCGACTGCATGATGACTGAAATCACCAAACAGCCGCAAACAATCACTCGAAATGATCGAAGAACCAGATAAATGAAGGAAGGATTCAATGAAGGACTGAACAAACTAAGGAAGAGGGAACGAACGAACGAACAAACAAACAAAGGACCTAATGAGGAAGGAACAAAAATATGAAAGAAAGAATGAGCGAACAAATGAAGGGAGGAAAGAAGAAAGGACCAAACGAATGAAGGAAGAATTTAAGGAAGGACTGAACAAACTGGAAGAAAGGAAGGAAGGAACGAACAAATGAATGAAGAAAAGGACCTAATGTAGGAAGGAACAAACGAATGAATGAAGGAAGAAGAGAACAAACAAATAATTGACGGAAGGTTGGAAGGAACAAACGAAAATAGGACGAATGTTTGTGCAGTGATGTGTAAAACGTAACATTCTGTAAACGCATCAACTTTTCTACAGCGTAATACTCACTACTCACTACTCTTGAGTACTTTTAAAATGGCTACTTTTTACTCGTACTTTGAGTAATATTTATTACGGATACTTTTACTCTACTTGCACTACATTTTTGGGCAAGTAATGTACTTTTACTTGAATATGATTTTTCAGTACTCTTTCCACCACTGACAATAAATATATGTACACTACACACACATACAGTATGCCAAAACAAACTTATTTTGGATAATCTTTGCTAATCTTTAATAATATTAAATAATTAAATAAAAATAATAAAGCAATATATATATAGTAAATAAAATATCCATGAAATTCTAAAATAAATTATGTTTACTGGTGTTATGGAATCAATTTTAGTGACCTGAAATAAAGCTCAAATCAAATTAATGAATAAAACCATGAATAAAACCCGAATGTATACATAACTCAATTAACAGCATCTGTTAACCACTTATTAATGAAAATAATAAAGTTTTAAATGTAATCATCTGTCTGACCTGTGTGGTTTTGAGGATAGTGGATGTAAAATGTCCTTGTCCTCAATCTCAGTCCTCAGAGAGTGAATCTGAGCGCTCAGCTCTTCTTCCATCTCCTCCACCTTCACTGACGAGCTGTAAGTCTGTGACATCTTTACTTCTCACAATTAACAGCCGAATAAACTCGTTTGTTTGTCAAACTTATGTTTCAGAGTTGCACGTAAATAAGACTACAAGAAGCGCGCTCAAGTTATAGAAACAGAAAACACGCACGCGCGCACACACACGACCGCGCACACTAAAGAACTTTTGTTACAATATGTGAGTTTGACCGGTTGCTATAGTGACGAAAGACGCGCGCTCAAATTATAGAAACACACACACACACACACACACACACACACACACACACACACACACA
>CAIGQQ010004828.1:2414322-2425887 GCA_903798035.1 Danio albolineatus | reverse complement strand
CACACACACACACACACACACACACACACAGACACACACACACACACGCACACAAACAAACGAACTTGTAAGAAGTATTCCATACGTTCCAAACTTTTGTTACAATGTTTCAGTGTTTGAGCCGTTGCTATAGTGACGCCAGACGCGCGTCAATGAATGGCGGTAAATCAGAGCTTCTGTAGAAAAGTCTAGATGGGATACAGCTGAGGATACTCGCATCAATATAGTATGCTTTTTGGGACTGTACAACAATTAGTAAATAATATTTTTACATTACTGTGAGATTTAGGTTTATAGTTGGGGTATATGTTCACAAAATAAAAGTTAAAATAAAATTTTAAAGGTAATTTCAGAAATAATCTGAATATAAATAATTCTCATTAACTTCCGGCCGCAGCTGTATCCCTTCTAACAACAAGATCAGCTTTAGTGCAAAACCAAACAAATGTGAGCTCATTTTTATTTTAAAAGGTTACACATCATAGAATTTAATGAACAGGGTCATCAAACTGTAGTAGTTATGTAGTTATAATGTGATTTCGATTTTATTTTCGTATTAGCCTTGCTCCATAGGTATTCCTCTAGCATTCCTATACACTGTAAAAAGTTGTTTTTATATACTTTACTTTAAAAGGGAGTAAACGTGTTGCTTTAAAATCGACAAGTTGACTTAACTTAAAAAAGTGAGTAAGCCAATTGTAACTTGGAAATTTAAAATTGATTTAACTTAAGTTTCATAATTATGCACATATTTCATTTACTTAAAAATGTTAAGGCAACGGGTGTACTCGATTTAAGTCAACTAATTGTTTTAAAAACAACAGGTTTACTTGCTTATTTTAAGTCAACTTTTACAGTGTAGGCATTTTTTTTATAATACATCTGCTGAAGTCACTATGATTAGCACTTCCCTAACATTTTAGCTTTAATAGCTAATTTCTAATAACTAATTTCTTGCGTATTTGCCTTGATGACAGTACATTATATTTTTCTTGTTGGTTACAAGATACTAATATTGAGCTTAAAGTGTTATTAAACTGGACTGTTCTGTAGACAATCTAAAAAATTTGTAAATTGTGGTTTAATTAAAAATATATAAATAAATAAAAATCCTGCCAGACTAAATGACAATTTTTTTTCAAGAAGAAAAAATAAAATAGGAAATACTGTGATAAGTTTCTTGCTTCCTAAATAAAAAACAGGATGGCTATTTAATTAAATATATGACATACTTTAATACACATTTTAACCTTTATATTTTTACATGTATTCATTTTTTGACCTGCAGGGGGCGAGGAAAAAGTTAACTTAACAATTTTAATATTTACACTCACCGGCCACTTACCGGTACACCTTACAAATGCCAGGTTGATCCCCCTTTTACCTTCAGAACTGCCTTAATCCTTCGTGGCACAGATTTTGGTCCATATTGACATGACAGCATCGCGCAGTTGCTGTAGATTTGTCGGCTGCACATGATGCAAATCTCCCGTTTCACCACATCCCACGGGTGCTCTGAACTGTTTATACAAGCCAGGATGGATCCATGCTTTCATGTTGTTGATGCCAAATTCTGACCCGACCATCCAAATATCGCAGCAGAAATCAAGACTCATCAGAGCAGGCAACGTTTTTCCGATCTTCTATTGCCCAATTTTAATGAGCCTGTGTGAATTGTAGCATCAGTTTCCTGTTCTTAGCTGACAGGAGTGGCACCCGGTGTGGTCTTCTGCTGCTGTAGCCCATCTGCCTCAAGGTTGGACGTGTTGTGCATTCAGAGATGCTCTTCTGCAGACCTTGGTTGTAACTAGTTGTTATTTGAGGTATTGCTGCCTTTCTATCAGTCTGGCCATTCTCCTCTGACATCAACAAGGCATTTGCACCCACAGAACTGCCTCTCGCTGGATATTTTCTCTTTTTTTAGACCATTCTAGAGATGGTTGTGCATGAAAATCCCAGTAGATCAGCAGTTTCTGAAATACTCAGGCCATCCCGTCTGCCCGGCACCAACAACTATGCTACAACCAAAGCCATTTAAATCACCTTTCTTTCCATTTCTGATGCTCGGTTTGAACTGCAGACGATCGTTCTAACCATGTCTACATGCCTAAATGCATTGAGTTGCTGCCATGGGATTGGCTGATTAAAAATTTGAGTTAACGCACGGTTGGACTGGTGTACCTAATAAAGTGGCCGGTAATTATTAATAAGTAATATCTTTTGTCTTTGCCATGATGACGGTACATTATTTTTCTAGTTGCTTGCAAGATACTTGTATTGAGATTAAAGCGCAATAACTAGTTTAATATAGGCAAGTCATCAGACAACAGTGATTCGTTCTGTAGTCAATCGAAACAAATATTTAATCATCGTCACAAAAAAAAATTAAAACTTTAAAAATTAAAGTTAAATTAAATTAAAAGTTAATTAAAATTAAAATTTTTGTTCCAAACAAACTAAAAGACACTTTCTCCAGAAGAAAACAAATATATTATAGGAAATATTAAAACGATAAAAAAAAGGATTTATTTGTTTATTTTTATTACAGGGCGACACGGTGGCGCAGTGGGTAGTGCTGTCGCCTCACAGCAAGAAGGTCACTGGTTCGAGCCTCGGCTGGATCAGTTGTCATTTCTGTGTGGAGTTTGCATGTTTTCCCCATGTTCGTGTGGGTTTCCTCTGGGTGCTCCGGTTTCCCCCACAGTCCAAAGACATGCGGTATAGGTTAATTGGGTAAGCTAAATTGTCCGTAGTGTATGTGTGTGAATGAGAATGTATGGATGTTTCTCAGAGATGGGTTGCAGCCGGAAGAGCATCCGCTATGTAAAACAAATGCTGGATAAGTTGGCGGTTCATTCCGCTGTGGCGACCCCGGATTAATAAAGGGACTATGCCGAAAAGAAAATGAATGAATGATTTTTATTCCAGCCAAACTAAAGGACTTTTTTCCAGAAGAAAAATATTAGGAAATACCGTGATAAGTTGCTCTCTTAAACAATCGCTTGGGAAATATTTGAAGAAGAATACAGATTTAACAAAAACAGGATGGCTATATAATTAAAATATATTATATATTTTAAAACACATTTTAATATATAATTCATACAATTTAATCTACTCAATCAATCACTTCAAGGTATTTGAACCTTTATATTTTTACATGTATTCGTATTTAACCTCCAGAGGGCGATGAAAACTCAGTCAAGTGCCTTGATTTCATTTTGCTGACAGAAGCAAAGGACAAACCAGTCTGAGAGGTCTACCTGAACATTACATTTTAAACATGTGTACCTGATTCCACACGAAAGATATCTTCACTTGTGTCAAAAGATGTAACACCTCACACAGCTTCACCATGGTCACCTTTGCATTCAAAGGAAATATCCTGCAAATCAAATATCCCCCCTCCCAAAAAGCACCCAGTTAACGCTCGTCACTTTCACTACCCACAGCGAGCTCACACTCAATCAAGCGAATCCTAATGTATTATTCAATCTATCAGATCCACCTCTGGATTTAAATAGCTCAACATTCCAAGTTGACTTGGATACAGACGCGCTGATTGGTCGGTGAATAAGCCAATCAGAGTTGATCACCGAGCTGCCGTTTCCACCAATGAGCGCGCGAGCACATTTTACAAGCCTTTGCTTTGTCACTAGGGGTTGTTTCCCTCCCTGCAGAGAGCAGCACAACATTATGAATGATTTGCTTAATACAATCAAAGCACACTGATTGTGCAGCGCCTGTGAATGAGCGTGTGATTGCGACGTGTGCGTGAATACACACTAATTTTGACAAACATCAGCAATCAAATACGACAACAGGGGCTCCAACCAAGAGAACATTTCATGCGTTTTGAAAAGACAAGTCTCCTTGGAAACCATTCACAATCTGGATGCCCTTCAGCGAGGGGAAAGCCAGCAAAACATGAGGAGTTTTGAAATTTGTGCTTTCAGTGCTAGTAGTAAACTGCCCAGACGCCAGACATCTCTTTGGGTCATCTTTGGTTGAAAGTCATGCTACAAAACCTAAACATTTTGCTGGAAATGAATTGTATAGGAATAGGTAGAGCCAGACGGAATCTGCGGACATTGCTTGCCATTTCTGCGGAGTATTTTGTTAAAAATCTGCAGATTCATGTGGAATGATTTTGGGAGTATCGTAACTAAAACCTTAATATATGAAATGAAAATGTAATACCTTTTTAACTTTTATTTAATGTTTACGATGCAAATCCAACTAGATCCACTTTATTTTGTAAACAAAGCAAGTATCTCATATAAAATCTCTACTAAAACACAGAAAATAGTACTGTACAAACTGTATTGTATATAAAATCATATGAACATTTTCATATTAGTCAATATTATTATTGAAATTAATTTGAAAACTGATTAAATATACATTTACACACTTTTACACCAGGAAATAAACAGAATCAATGATGGGCTTAAAATCTGCAGAAATCTGCGGAATGTCTATATAGTTTCTTCGAATTATGAAGTTATATAGGTCAGTACTACATATTTTGGATAAGAATGGTTGTATTGTTAGTTGCAATGAGCTTGGTACTACTGTATCTTTAAATTTATTCATTCATTCATTTTCTTTTCGGCTTAGTCCCTTTATTAATCCGGGGTCGCCACAGCGGAATGAACCGCCAACTTATCCAGCATTTGTTTTACGCAGCGGATGCCCTTCCAGCCACAACCCATCTCTGGGAAACACATCCATACATTCTCATTCACAAACATACACTACGGACAATTTAGCTTACCCAATTCACCTGTACCGCATGTCTTTGGACTGTGGGGGAAACCGGAGCACCCAGAGGAAACCCACGCAACCACGGGGAGAACATGCAAACTCCTCACAGAAATGCCAACTGGCCCAGCCAGGGCTCGAACCAGCGACCTTCTTGCTGTGAGGCGAACGTGCTAACCACTAGGCCACCGTGGCGCTCTTTAAATTTAATTGTGTTATAAAAGATTATTTGAAAGTAGTTAGATGTATTCCCTTACCGCTAATTAATATGTTAAAGGGGTGATCCAGAGTGTATTTTTAAAGGGGTGGTCCACTGCAACAGGGGTGCAATTCCCAGGGGCGACATGTCCCCCTAACTTATTTTTAGATATAAATACCACTTAATGCTATAATTTCCCCTTGAGAGTCGAAAAAAATAAATAAATGTTTTCAACTCAATATATGTATGCAAAATTAAGTTTGCCGTCACGTTACTTGTATAGGTGTAACTAAACTTTCTTTGAACACTGAATGGACACCAATTGACCCTTTGCTAAGCTGCACCTAAAAACCGCCACCCACCAATCGTGGCTTTGCAACCGCAGCTACGCGCGGGAGCTCTGTCAAGCTTTCGAGCACGGGAAACAGGCCAAAGCATTGTGCATATGGATTGTGCAAATCTGACACCAGGTATCCTAAAGGTTTGGACGGGATGGTGGAATTTTTTTTTTTTTAGATATTTAGATTTTTTCTTTTCTTTTTTTTACACTTTCTTATGTAGAATCCAAATTTGTACTTTTTATCTTAAAAACAATTAAATAAATACTTTAAGTTATTTCCTAAAAATTATATTCTTTCGTTTGTTTTATTTTAATATTACACTGTATATGTTATGATAAATTGACAAAAAAAAATGAAATTTAGGCTTTTCTGCACACAGTTGCTCAACATTGCTACACGTTTCCACAACTATCGCCAACACTCAGATTTGGTCCAAACATTCTAATTCCTGCAGCACGAGGACTTTATGATTGTTTATGAGCGTCAGCAGTGGCTGATCTGTTCGGCGGAATATTTGACTGCGTGTCACTGCATATCAAACCACTAAAACGATATAATGAAATAAAGAAATGTCCACTGTGCTGAGCAAGAGCGCTTCTCTTACACTGAACAGCGCATTAATGATGATATAAGTGTGCTCAGGCCCGAATGTAATGTGAGTGCGGGCCGTCAGGGGAGACGGAAGGGGGGACAAGCGTGCTTCGGCCTGGTTCAGGGCAACTGTACATAATGTGAGTACGTGTACAAAGCCTTACATGGCCTGGGCCCCTATTATTTATCTCAACTGATTGTGGCCTACACTCCTTCCACACATTTGCGTTCCACTGATCAGTTTTTATTAAAAGTCGCAAGGGCCCACCTCAAAAGCAAGGGCTACATGCATTAGCTACAGCTGGTCTTGACCTTTGGAACGCGCTGCCGCTACAATTAAAGACTGAATCGTCTAGAATCGTCACTGCAAATTTTGAAGTGTAAATTAAAGACTCATCTATTTTCTAGGTTGTTTGAAGCATAAGTCCCTTCCTCGGGGGGCCAACGGTCTTATTTTTTAATCCTGTTTAGTGTAGTCAAGTGAGCTAGCATCTTATAACCAGGTGGAATTATCTAAGGGTCAATTAGGGTCTTGTGGCCATTTGGAAATGTGCAATATAAATAAATCAAACTTGAACTTACAACAAGCATCAACAGCCATACCAGAACAAATTAAAACAATGAATAAAACATTGCTAAACTAAATTTTAAATACATTTAAGAAGTTGCAGGTACAGACACATCGTGAGTATAAAATAACATGATAAAAGATATTCAAAGGAAAGGCTGCTTAAAAAAAATGGGTCTCAAGACGAGATTTAAAAGTGTGAAGACTATCACTGCTCCTTAGGTCCAGGGGAAGAGAGTTCTACAGCCGAGGAGCCGTGGAGCTAAAAGATCAGGCTCCCATTGTGTTTAATCGAGCGGCACCATGCAGGGAAAAAGATTTGGCTGATCTAAGAGTGGGTGAAGGGGTGTAAATATGGAAAAGTTTGGTGAGATATTGAGGTGCAAGATTATGAAAAGCCTTGAAAGTGAGAAGTAATGTTTTAAAAATCTATACAAAGCTTTACCGGAAGCCAGTGAAGCTGATAGAGAAGTGGTCTGACATGCTTGTGAGAGGAAGTCCTAGAGATGACACGAGCCACATGGTTTTGAACCAGTTGAAGTTTATGTAGAAGTTTAGATGTAAGCCCAGTGAGAAGTGCATTGCAGTAGTCAAGACGTGAAGTATGCATGGATGAGAATTGCTGTGTTATTGGTATATTACACAGATCAAAATATGCAGTACATGTAATATTATTGATGTGAGCTTTAAACGAGAGAGTGCTATCAAAGATAACACCCAATCTCTTGACCTGCAGAAACGAATTGTACTATTATCAATATTTATTGTAAAATTATCAGATATCAGATGGGCTGGTATAAGATTCTGACAGTATGATAACCTTGGATAAAAATATCATGGTTTTGTCACAGTATGATGGTATTGTGTTTACTGCTCTAAAATATATTCTTTTTAAATGTCTGGCTAAAAAAAACTAAAACGTTTTTCCCCCTTTGAACACAATATATTTTATTTTGAGAAACATTTAAACTGATTTGGAGCAGTAAACATGTCAGGCTAAATAATTCAAATTAATCATTGACTTCTGCGGTCTTCATTAGTTTCAATAGCACAGATTTAAAATGGCATCTTTGTATATCTTTTCAGCTGGAGATACTGTTGACCTAAAAAACAAACAAACCAAAAATAAAACGAATAAAGAAAATACAAAAAAATCTTACACATACCTTAGGAACAGTATTACAGAAAATGTTGGCGTTTTTAAAACCTTGATTTTTCCAAAGCACGGTATACCTTGAAAACGGTTATCGGCCCATGCCTAATATCAGATACTTAATTAGATTAGAATTACTTGTCAGAGCGATTTTTTTTCCCTGGGCATTACATAAACATTCTTGCCTTTCACCATGAGGGAAAAGCAGTGCTTAGGTTTGCAAACGCCTTTGAACTTGTTGGATTTGCCATCGTTCTGACTCCTGGTCATTGGTGTGTACCACTGACTGTGGGCATGTGCTTGTGTGAACACCTGCATTACTCTACTTCTGATTGGCAAATGATGGAATTGTACTCTAAGCCAATCATTATGTTCCCAGTTACACCACATTCACAGACACACCAATCATCGTCACTGGTTGGTTATGTGCATAGCTGGCCCTCCCTATAAGCGAACTAATGCTGAGTTCAGACTGCATGATTTTAGCCCCGATTTTGACTCGCCAACAGGTTTTGAGAAATCGCCGACAAATGCCTGAAATCACAGGCAAATCTGTGCTCGTGTACGCGAGTGACAGTCACATAATATGAACCATCAAAGACGCGATCTGAGAGAATCGCTGATGAGTCGCCGATGCCCAGGAGATATTTGGCGTGCTGAATATCTGGAGCTGTCGGCGATTCAAATCATGCTGTGTGAAATGTGTTCTGACTGAAAATAACATCAGCGATCGCCTACAGCCAATAAGAGAGCAGCATTCACTAGTGTGGGTACCTGCAGGCCAGCAGGAGGTTGAGGGAGAAGTTAAAAGCGCTCATTTTCAGTTTATTCGGACCCAAGAAATGGAGGGAAAATGAGTGTAAATTTGGCAGGAGCCCCACGGTCTGTTTGACGTGTCGTGCGAGCAATATCACAACCTAAACCCGGTCAAAAAATAAAAAAGTTGAGGAGAAACTGCTAATTCCCTTCAAAGCCAGGAGAGCAAATATGTACATTCTCTACCCCATTAAAGGCTTCTTTCTCGTCTTGTAGTTAATAATAAAAGATATACTACATGTTTTTGGGTGTGAGACGTAGTTTGGACAAAGTTGTCGGCGATTCTTCCTATTTTGAAGTCATGCAGTGTGAAACTCCCTGTCGCCGATCCATCTTACAGTGTAAACAAAGCAGCGACAAAACGCTAGCCCAGATAGTCATGCAGTGTGAAAACATCTGTAACACGACTACTTTGAAAATCATGCAGTCTGAACTCGGCATAAGCTGCTGCTGCTTGGGGCCCCGCGGCCACAAGGGGGCCCCCCACAACCCACTACTGATGCGAGCCATTTCGTGATGAAATCGCGATTGGAGTTTGTTCTTCCAAGATAACCTGCGACTGGACACCACAAGAACACGAATCCGTGCACAGACACAGCCATGCTTCATTGCCTGCCCCATTATATTCCTGATTTATTTTGAAAATTGGACCATGAAAATAAAACGAATCTGAAGTTTGAAAAAATGAGGGTGGAAATGCATGAGAAGAGACCAGCACAAAATCAATTTTAGCATCACTTTTAAGTGCTAATGATGATGTTAAAGAATCTAATAGCACATTTATCAAAAATAGGCATTTACATATTAATAAACATTGTTTTACAGACTGTTTTTTTAACTTAGTCTAAAACGCATTTTAATAAAATGCAATACAGAAGTGACTTTCACTGACATATTTTGCACACTGGTAATATTTTTCATGAGACATGTTTATAAAAGTTATGTCCTAATTGAATTAATCATAGATTAATATAAGCTTTGGATCCTGCATCTCAAATGTAAAGAACAGGGAAGGTGAATGAAGGGAATAATAAAGCTGGTGTTTGAGTATTAACTTTAACTAAGTATTTGTTGCTTCCCCTTATCTTTTTTAAAATAATATTTTCCATATTTATATTATTTGCTTATTGATTTTATTATTTATGGATCATTCTTTGCATTAATGTTAATTGTTTTGTTGTTGCTAGTTGATAAAGACAGTGCTGTTTTAAAATGTCCAAATCCTTCAGACAGTTCTTAAGCTTAAGAAATCAGGCTTTACTTTTCGGTTTCATTGTCTGTATTTAATAAGGAATAAAAATCATTGTGGGCCGGTTTGCAATGGCAATAATTTATTATTTACAGCAAGGTAGGGCCCCAAAATTATTCTGTTTAGGGCCCCCAAATGTAAATGGCCGGCCCTGGTTATGTGTTCCACCCCAGCCCCAAACACACACCTGAGAGAAATAGGTCATATGGCTGAGAGAGACGCTGCTTGCATGAAAACTGTTTCAGTATTCTCAATTATAGTAACGCGCATTTAATTGTCAGTAATGGGGGAAATAATAACTCGTTGGATTACTTGTTACTGAAAAAAAGTATCGCCATTAGTAAAACCGTTTATTTATAGCGCCGTTATTCCCATCACTGGAAATGACTGAGTGATAAGAGTGAAGAAATCTGATCGAATGCAAAACATAAAACCACAAACAGATCAGTCTTGCTCTGATGGAAACAACATGATCTGGGTTTATTTTTAAACTGTCAAAAAGAAGAAAAAAAAACAGAAGTGTGACAGGAAGAAAATAGGGTGAGAAACTTTAATCACTTTATTTATTTAAGCAAATGTGGGCTTCTGTTAACCAAAGATAAATATGTCGTTTTGGAGTCAAATAACCTAAAGGACTGCTCGAGCCATAAAGTGTATTTTAACTAGATCAAAGCAATATGGCCTGGAGAGTAAACAGAGTTTTTAAATGAGTAACGTCTATGTGCTTTCATGATACACAGAAAACTGTTCCTCTAAAATAAAGATACAGCAGGGAAAATAAGTAGTGAACACGTCACCATTTCTCTCAGAAAACATATTTCTAAAGGTGCCGTTGACTTGAAATTTTCCCCGGATGTTGGGAACAACCAAAGAAATCCATTTATGCAAAGAAAACAACTCCAATTAGTTTACGAACTAAGTTATGCATAATAAAATGATGAAGGGAAAAAGTATTGAACACATGAAGAACGGTAGGTGTTAAAAGGCAGTGAAAGCCCAGACAGCAGCTGAAATCTCTGTTTTAAGTAAATAATCATTTATTTGGAGGTGGGTTAATTTTTTTCAGAAAACAAGTCATTTACTAGGGGTGTGAACCTACACTGGTCTCATGGTTCATGCTGCACACTGGTGGTGGATGAGTAGGTCCCCCCATTGTGTTATTATTAATCTAAATTAAGGACGCATGAGAGCTAAGCGGGACTGCAAAGTAAACCATGAAACTGAAACCGTGAAACGAGTGGCTGCAGCAACTCAAGTGCTTTATTCAGTGTTTAATGCTAACAATGTGAGTTTGAATGCCATTTTACTTGACATTTATTGCCATATACTGAAAGCAGCAGCAGATTGTTCACCTCAGATCTTAAAAATACTTCAGAACTGTGACTCAGTGCAAGCAAACACATATCAGTGATTTATCATCAACATTTGATCATTTTAAAGAGGTTTAATACGTAATAATTAGACTATAAACCTTACCATTTCGTGAGCGAGCGCATCTTCTGTGCTTCTGAATGGCTGAATTTAAATTTCTGCCATGTTTCGTCTGGTGTTAACAGCCACATTGCTTTTCACTGCGCGTTTCGTCACTTAGCATGTTGTTAAGACACACAGTTACAATGTAACCTGCTCACCTAATGTTTGCGCTTGTAATATTTATATTATCTGCTAATTAATAACCTCATGTGGAACTCTGAATCGGTGTCTCATTTCGGAGTCTGCTAATGTCCACCAGAGGTCGCATTTCAGTCACGAACACATGCTTCGAGAGCCTTCATTACTGAATAAATTAAATACGCTGCTATTAATTTGCTAATTAATAACCTCATGTGGAACTCTTAATCTGCGTCTCATTTCGGAGTCTGCTACTGTCCACCAGAGGTCGCA
>CAIGQQ010004828.1:2399717-2414312 GCA_903798035.1 Danio albolineatus | reverse complement strand
GTCTCATTTCGGAGTCTGCTACTGTCCACCAGAGGTCACATTTCAGTCACGAACACATGCTTCGAGAACCTTCATTACTGAATGAATGAAATATGCGGTTTTCCATCAAGGCAACTCAGGGTGCTAAAATATAATTGGCTAAAGTAGCAGCAGTTAGGTTAAAAGTACAAAAACAGACAGCTGACCATTTGACAATTTTCAAAGCAGAATATCTGACTTCAGCATTGTTTTTCAAATAAACAAGAACGTTCACTTAGCATGTTTCGTAAATATCTGCAAACACATTATGGTATTTTTATGCTAAGTCACAATTGTACAGAACCTTTAAATCTAAACACATCCCGTGACCTCATGTTGTTCGTAACGTAGAAAAATAGTTTTAGTCCATTCTGCATGTATTGAAATAAAGACCGCAGATATGTATTGTGTTGTACAAGCTTTATTTACATGCACCTTGCCTTACACTACCTTGTTTACATGATCCAAAACTGGAAATACATAGGTAAAGTCAAGCAAACATCGAGTGGGATGGTAACTAGCGGCCAATTGTGGTGTAAGGAGGTACACACGCATATTACGCTTACACGATTTGTGTTAATTCCCTCTAACAACGAATGAAAATCATAGTAGTTCTTGTGAGTGACTACCCCAAACACTATCAGACGTCTATCTAAAAATGCTAAATGAAGTAAACAAAAGGTGTAAACAGCACAATCGACTTCTTATAGTCATCTTAAAACCTGTAACTCCAGCTGATTATAAAAAGCAGATTATAAAAATCAGTGCTTAAGAGGCTTATGGAAACTCTGGGTGTGAAGATGACCTTACCTAAAGGTACATTCGAGACTGATGTGAACGCAACATTCGCAAACAACTGCAAGCCGTCCCCGAACGGCACTACGAACTCATCAAACAGCTGCATTGTTTCTCATTAGCCTCGAATTTGGTTGTCTGGCATGTTCAAGATCAGCAGTGAAATACAGTACAACGTTGGTGCTTTCTTACATAGCTTATCCGTACAGGCTGTAATACTACAAAGTGGCTGCCTTTCGTTTTAAAACTATTACAATGCTTAAAACACACCGCCGTCACACACTTTCTACTAGCACTCGCCGTCGTGTAGACGCGTACACATAAATGCTAGCCATAGAAACTGACCCAACACGATTTCACTTAGCACCAAATGCTTATAGCTTCATTATTCGTTTCCTGCGACAAACACACAAACATCTAGCGGTCCTTAATCAGCGCTCCAAAATTTAGATCTGTTAATATGAATTCAATACTTGCCTGTGTATATACACACACATACTAGCGTTACTGGTCTCCATCATGAAATATAAGCATAATCTATGATTTACACACAAACTGGTAAACCTATTCTAAGGTAAATGGTTGCATGCATGTATACACGCATATATAGTGTACAGTGCATGCACACAAACACTAATCGCACTGAATGCAACAGCTAAAAGAATGGTTTACGAATTCGTGCAGAATGTTCGTAAAGCTACTGATACTTCATGAAAGAGGCCCAGTGTCTGTGTGTGTATGTACACGCGTACATAAATACAAATATATAGCTTCTACTCTAGTCTAAAATGGCTAACGTCGGAAGTGAACGCGGTGATGCTCAAGAACTCGGATAAATGCACGGGTTGTGTTAGGAAATCAATAGGAAACACTGACTAGTTTCATACAGCAGAACACTAAATACATAGCTTATCGTCATATCATTATTCACTTTCCCGAGGAGTCAAAGATACATTATGATCATCACTGGTTTCACAAATAACACGACCTCTTCCCTTTTTTTAATAGTTTCACAAGAAAATAATAATAATAATAATTGGAGAAATGACAGACTTACTTCATGGCCATTTTTCAGACAACAGAATTCTCAAGAGTTTGTGTTGTAAACAGGCCATTTTTGCAGTCGTCCTGAGGACTCGTTTGGCAAAAGGCAAGTGTTTGTTTAAACGTGAGGACTAGAAATCTACTCATCTTGATCACAAGTTACGAGAAATTACCACAAACTATAGGCACCCACAGACTAGAGTTGACTTCAGTGGGGGAGATCAGGTATTGCGATGGCGACGAGGAAAAATGACAAAACATTTCTGCTTTAATGCAATGTGACATGGTTGTCAACAGCTGCCCACCCCAATGAGAATTCAACTGTCCTGCTTGATTTCCACATATCTAAATAGATTCGTAAAAGCTTTCTCCAGTTTGTAGGCACCCTCATACACCATACAAAATATGCTCATTTTACAACTCCCCTAGAGTTAAACACTTGTTTTACCATTTTTTTTAACCCAATCTGCTGATCTCCGGCTCTGGCAGGAACACTTTTAGCTTAGCATAGATTACTGAATCAGATTTGACCAGGAGCCTCTATCTTAAAAATGAAAATGTAAATGGACTCTTATGTAGTTACACCAGGGGTGGGGCAAACTCGGTCTAATCAAACTCTGTGCTGGGGCTGGAGCACAGCATGGGCGACTGTCATCATCAGGAACCTCATCCACCTCCAGGTTGGCCAGAATTGGTGAAGACGTCCACTAAGGGTGCTGGCATTAGAATTAGTGCGGGAACGAAAATCTAGGGAACGAAAGTGTCTAGCTCGTCACTACTGAGGGACGTGGGGGCTGCCAGTCCATTTTCCGCCTGTGCACAGTGTAACTCAGGGGTGGGCAAACTTGATCCTGGAGGGCCGGTGTCCTGCACAGTTTAGCTCCAACACTCAAACACACCTGAATGTGCTAATCAGTGTCTTCAAGATCACTAGAAATCTGTAAGCAGCTGTGTTTGATTAGAGTTGGAGCTAAACTGTGCAGGACACCGGCCCTCCAGGATCAAGTTTGCCCACCTCTGAGTTACACTGTGCACAGGCGGAAAATTAAAATGACTATTTTCTAGCCTGATATGGCTAGGAACTGTCCTCTCATTCCAGTGTGATAAACAAGAAACATTGCTGCAGCAGGTGCAATGATATTACGCAGTGTCAATGATGTATGACAAGCTAAACTGAAAGTGCTCCTGCTAGACCTGGAGATCAGCTCTAGGAGTTGTAAAAAAAAGGAGCGGTCCTTTAAGGATTTTTATTCTAGACAGACTAAGGGAAGTACTGTTGGCTGAGCCAAGTTCTCTCTACAGTACTCCACTTACCATACTCAAGCAGAGTTCAATACCTTTTCATTGGCAAATAGAGTAACCTGCAGCACTTAAAGCAAGGTTAATTCTGTTGGAACTCTTTATGACGTCCATCAATCCAGCCTCAATCATGACAACACAAAACACACAGCCACAAAACTACAACACCGACTGGGTAAATCATTGACGTTAACTCAAACTCATTCCAATGGATGTCAAATAGCTTTTCTACAGCATAATATACAGTTGCTTTACAGTGGACAGTTGGCTCAAATGCGGTGTTCTGCCCCGTCCCTACATTCCTGGGCCTGGCCGGATCAGCCTGGCACCCAGCTTTGGGAGGAGGTTCGTTTGGTTCTGGAGTAGCTCCCTGAAGTCAGGTTAGCATTCTGAGAGGAGATGAGATGTGAATCAAAGCTGAGCTCCAGGCCTTCGGCATCCATCAGATCATTGCGGGTGATGATGTCCATATCACAATCGAAACTGCCACTGAATGCCTCAAGATCCAAGTCAGATGGGAAACGGTCCTGAGACACTGACTGAACGGAGGTCACGCTGCCGTTGAGACCTGCCAACAATGAATCGGAGGAGTTGAGCTGCATAGATGTGCTTCTGAAGGGAGACTGTTGGAGTTGCTTCATCAAGCTTTGGTAGTCTGACTCACTGCTTGGGACACAGTTCATCCGCCATCCAGATGGCGATGCCTTTTTGAGCCCTCCTTGTCCTGCAGGCCCAGCCTGGTTGGACATCATGGGGTCATTACGCAACAAAATGCGACGAGCATTCTGAGAGGAAAGGGAGGCACTGGCTTGAGACATAAGCGGGTCAGATTGGGTAAGAAGGACATCACTGCGACTATTGGACTCGGAGCTGAGCAAATCCTGCAGACTCTGCTCACTAAAGAGGGAACCGCAGGAGAATGTTGCCTGCTTGTTTTCCTGGATGGTTTGCATTGGAGACTGTCTCAGACCAGTGACTGACGGAGGGCTAAACATGGAGTTGGTGCCATAGCTGCCAGAGGGAATTGCCAGACTGCTCCCAGAGCAGTTGAAGGTAAACACAGGGCTTCCCTGTAGGTTGGCTCCACTCTCATCTTTGCCCGGAGACTGCGAAGCAGTCAAGCTAATGTTGTCCAGAAGGTCATCCATTAGGTTGTCAGAGAGGCCATCATTGAGGTTCATAGTTCCTGCAAGATCAGCTAGACGGGGCAGTTCGGTGAGCCCAGTAGACGGAGACATACTGCTGGGGCTGGAGTACAGCATGGGCGACAGGGGAGAGTCATCATCAGGAACCTCATCCACTTCCAGGTTGGCCAGAATTGGTGAAAGACGTCCACTAAGGGTGCTGGCATTAGAATTAGTGCGGGAACGAAAATCTGTCCAAGCATCTAGCTCGTCACTACTGCGGGACGTGGGGCTGCCAGTCCATTTGGACAGACTGGAGGAACTCTCAGAGCTTCCGTCCTGGGATGCCTGCAGAGCAGCTTTCTTCTTTGCAGCACGACCACGGGCGCTCTTGATGAGCTTATTACTGTTGTCCATTGACACTGCACGCCTGCGTGGAGCTTTGCCCCCTTTTCCGCCATCAGGGTTGACCATCCACCATGAACTCTTTCCTGTTCCTTCATTTTGGACTCTGACGAAGCGACTGTGGAGTGACAGGTTATGCCGTATTGAGTTCTGTGAAAAGAGAGGAGTAGAAGGTTAGTCCATGCATCGTTGGACGTGCCTGAAACACTTAACATTAACTATCTGATCATTAAGGAGAAAAACAATGGCCAAATGTTCAAGCCTCAATAGTCTCTGACTCAATGAAGCACAATGCGCAGTAAGGGACAATATCACTATGACTTGATTGATATCCAGAGACTGAGGAGTCATGTGGCCCCTTTAGCCAATAGAGTCCATAGCTAAAAAATCCTTTCTGTCTCCTTTCAGTAGGGGGTTATTCAAAGTGATAGTTCACCCAAAAATGTATAAATTTATCAGTCATCATTTATTCACCCTTTACTTGTTCCAATCCTGTTTGACTTTCTTCCATTGAACACGAAGGAAGATATACCAAATGTTGGTAACTATTGATTTGCATAGTGTTTGTTTTTCCTACTAGGAAAGTCAATGGTTACAGGTTTCCAACATTTTTCCATCCATCTTATTTCATGTTCAATAGGGAAAAACTGCTATGGAACAAGTAACAGGTGAGTAAATGATGAGAATTTTCAAAATCAAAGTATTTTTAAATCCATAGATGTAGAATCACCAGAGACTTTTTTTAAATCATCTTTTCATGTTTATTATCGGTAACCTTGTAGTAACCATCCCTTTTACATCAGCCACAGCATCAAAAAGTTTTAATTTCAACTTCAAAAACCTTTATAGCTTATTTCCAAAAGGGGTTAGACAATGGTCTTCAGACTTATGGGGCGTTGGGGGGTGGGTTGTGGTCGCACACCGGATGCACTGCTCAACATTGATTTCTATCAAGGTACAGACAACGCCGCAATTCGGCATCCGCCCAGCTTACGACTCAGGACACTATTCCTATTTTGGTCCGTGCCAGAGAGCTCCATCTGAATAGTTTCATATTAAATGACATGCGAATGTGCGCGTCCGGTGTGTGTTACTTCCAACTGTTATATGAGTGGTACAGTGCTGCACATCCGGTGTGCAACCCCCTAGCGGCTGTTCTGACAATAAGGGGTTACGTTGTCTATATGTATATATTTCCTTGTCATTTAGTTATTACTGCTATAATAGCGTTGTGCATGTATAGCTTATACATGGATTTCTGTGCATTTATATGATGCTTTGAGGACTTGAATCTTGATGTATGTAAACTGCAGGTGATGTAGTGCTGTCCCATTTCTTAGGGGTAAACTTTGAAGCCCTTTCCCTTCACACTCGGGTTTAAGGGCCAAGGGGAAGGAGTACAAAAATACAATTGAGATTGGGCCTTTGTCTATATGTATATACACTCTCAGAAATAAAGGTACATGAGCTGTCAGTGGGGTTGTACCTTATCAAAAGGTACACATTTGTACCTAAAGGGTCCATATTGGTACCTCAAAACAAAATCTTTGTACCTAAACATTTTAAAAGGAGCACTTTTGTACCTTTTAGGTCATAATATGTACCCTTGAGGTATTAATATGGAGCCTTTAGGTAAAAATGTGTACCTTTTGAAAAAGGTACCACCCCAGTGACAGCTCTTGTAGCTTTATTTCTGAGAGTGTATTTCCTTGCCATTTATTTAAGTATTAAAAGTAAAATAAAAATGTATACTAATCGGACTAATCCTTAGTTTCAACAAATACCCCCTAATCTAAAGCAGCTTTACAGAAAATTAAAAAAAGAACAACTGAACCCAACACACACTTCATTGGTCTGGGCTTTGTGGTCAAGATCATTCTGCAAGAATAAAAAAATAAGTCAACCCACTGTGCACATATATTTTTTATATATCTAAATATAAACCAATATTTTATCAAGTATATGCATGTGTGTATTTATATATTCATAATACAATATACACAGTAAACACACAAATATTATGTTAAACTTTTATTTTGGATGTGATTAATTACGATGAATTTTTGGACAGCCCTAGAAATAACACATTGTGGAGCTCTGAATAAACATTTATTTTGCAGATGAACAAAATGTGGTGACCAAGCAGCGTTGCCAGACGTACAACAATTATCGTATTTGTACAATCATTTCGACCTCTGTTCGACGTACGATCAATAATGAGAAAAACCCTATAATGTACGATAATTTCAGAATTTGATGGCATTTAAAATGAATTTCATTGTAATCTTAGGGTGCTTTCACACTTGGTTCAATTGCCTAGACCAGACCCAAGTTCGATTGTCCCCCCTTGCCACCTCCTCGGTTGGTTTGTGTTCACACTGTCTTTTTTCCTTCTGCACCCGGTACACATCGAGCTACGTTAATGCCGCTTACGTGTGTTTACATAGATGAATATGGCCACTGTGTAAATGCACAGTATAGTTACGATATTATTACCACATTAGATCATTATGATAACATAATATATGCCTTCAGTGAGTTCCTCAAAAAATAAATACCAAAAAAATAATACAACTGGAATAACTACAGCAGTCGTAATCGTCTGATCTCATATGAAGCTAGAGATCGCGATGACATATGATGACGTGTGCAGGTGTTGAAGTGCTGTCCCAATTCTTAGGGGTAAATTTTGAAGCCCTTCCCCTTCACACTCGAGTTTAAGGGCCAAGGGGAAGGGGTACAAAAATACAATTGGGATTGGGCTTTTGTCTATATGTATACATTTTCTTGCCATTTATTTAAGTAAATAAAAAAAAAATCTATACTAATCTGACTAATCCTTAGATTCAACAAATACCCCCTAATCTAAAACAGCTTTACAGAAAATGAAAAAAAGAAGAAGAACTGAACCCAACACACACTTCATTGGTCTGGGCTTTGTGGTCAAGATCATTCTGCAAGAAGAAAAAAATAAAATAAAATAAGTCAACCCACTGTGCTCTGTCCACTGGGCCGTGTAGATAATTGGTCTGCAATGTGCAGTTCAACTACAGAACGCAGTGCTCTGCTTTTAAAACAGACAATTTTGTAGGAACATCAGTCTATTCAATAATGAAATAACACATTGTGGGGCTCTGAATAAACATTTATTTTGCAGATTAACAAAATGTGGTACCATGCAGCTTTTTCAGACGTACGACAATTATCGTATTTGTTCAACGTACAATCAATAATGAGAAAAATCCTGTAATGTACGATAATTTCAGAATATTGTGATATTTAAAATGAAGTTCATTGTAATCTAGTGCTTCTATACTTATTGATCTAGCTGCATGTCATCTACTGTCTGTGAGGAGAATGTGGAGTTACGCATGTTTTCTATCTCATCTTATGTTACATCATCTCAGCCAATCAACATGGAGAATGGCTCTCTCTATCACTTTTTTGCTGCGTGCGGCGGTGCTTGGGTCAGAAGTTTTTAGGTTGAGGTTGATCTTTCAAGCAATAAAGTTTTAAAAATTAGTGCTGAAAAGTATGGTGGCGAAGGACAGGGGAGTTTCCCCTTGGTGCTTTCATTTTTCCCCATTCAAATGCGTCATGTGAACGTGTTTTCCCAAAGTTAATCTCTTTAAAGCAAAGCATGCACACCTCGGAATGTGTTAAATTGGGGAGGGTGCACTACTTTCAAGCCAACCAGTAATATTTTGCGGTCCATGATGAAATACAATTTGTGCTGCAAAGTAAATCCCTCAACAACTGGCAACATACGCTGGTATCCAATGACAGCGACTCAGAGTTGGAGTTTAAACCTTCCCACTAAGGTACGCCTATTTTATTATATTTTTTTAACTTGTTGTGGTTATTTGCATGTTGTGTCAAAACGCTACGTGTCTAGATAATAGCTGTATACTCTCCGTTTGACTCATGTACGATAATTTTCATCCAAGTACAATTATTCTGGTATGACACTTCCAATCTGGCAACACAGATTTTGACGAGTAATACAAGTTAAGTCATGCATCAAACTATCTACTTTTTCCTATGCAGATAAAGTAGCGCTGCATGATATTTGGTGAAAAACTGACATTGCATATTACACATTTTTCTGTACTACATATTGCGATATGGAGTACAAAAAGAATTGAATAGATATATTTGGAAAATTATATAGAACTTTAGAGTAATTGGGATTATTTTTAGGGAAGTGCATCTGCTATAATAAACTGTAGTAGTGCACTAAACTTTAGACTTCATAGATTGACATTTAAATGCACAACCTGACAAAAGTCTTGTTGCCTATCCAAGTTTTAGGATCAACAAATAATAACTTGACTTCTAGTTGATCATTTTGTACCACAAGTGGCTTATATGAAAGGCAAAGGCCTCTAGATTATGCTTATTTTACCAAAATAAAATATGATCATGCCTTGATTTTTAATTGTTTAATGAGGACAGTAAGGTCTGACTTTGCTTAGACTAAAGTCTGTCACTTAAAAGAAATAATGTCCAGTATAGAATATAAAGTCATGCTGCAGTGGGAAAAGAATGAATATTGTGTATGACTCCCATGAGCTTGGAGGACCGCATCCACACATCTCTGCAATGACTTGAATAACTTATTAATAAAGTCATCTAGAATGGCAAAGAAAGCGTTCTTGCAGGACTCCCAGAGTTCATTAAGATTCTTTAGATTCACCTTCAATGCCTCCTCCCCTCCATCTGACCCCAGACATGCTCAATAATGTTCATTTCTGGTGACTGGGCTGGCCAATCATGGAGCATGCAGTTAAACAGATGATTCATCGAGAAAAAAAAATTACAAATCTACCTTCTGCCACATTTCCAAATGATCAACTAGAAGACAAGTTATTATTTGTTGCTTTTACAACTGGGATTGACGACAAGACTTTTGTCCGGTAGTGTAGAAGTAAACTTTCTGCATGAAGTGGAAGTTTCTGAGACTTATTTTAGTATGTTGATGTTCTTCCAACTGAAACTGAATATTGAGTAGGGATGGCTCTTTTATTCTGCGCATCATTTGCTCATAGCAAACTAACAGGAAGAGGGGCATTTAGGAATATTGTAGCTGAAGCGTCAAACTGATGTCAGAGAAGCAGATCCTGAGTTTTGTCGGACTTCTTTGTTCGTTTTTTCGCACTTCACTTTTGCGTTTGTCTTTTTCTTTACTGAAAGGATCAGATGTCGGAAGCACTTTAACATGTTATTATCATCAGCTCAAGAAGTTTCTAAGTATAGACCTGATCGTGAGCTCCATGGAGAAAGCGAAACCGCTCGCACTTTTAGACGGCCCCGTAAAACAACAACAGGACACAGAAGATTTTGTTCATGGTTGTACATCAAGACAACGACAAGGTTTGTTTGAGCTCGGGTCAACAATGGCTTGTTATTATTTGCATACAGTATTATGGTGTAATGTCTCGGCTGTGTATTTAAAACATGACGGTTCCTTTGTTTTCATTTTGGCTAGCTCCACGAGCGAGTGACGCTTTTCTTCAAACCAATAGCGTTCAGCTGAGAGTCTAGCTGCGCCTTTTGCTACCCTTTGCAAAGAGTACCCAAAAAAGTGGTACGGTACGGTATGCAATACCAAACCGAACCACTCAGTGGAAATGGGCCATAATTCCTTTTAAAACCCAGGTGAGCAAAATAAGCAAATTTTCTACCCCATTAAAGGCTTCTTTCTCATAAAGTAGTTAATGACAAATTATATACTATGTCACCTCGCGTTGTTTCCATGTCACTTCTCGCGTGTGTTTGGATGTGAGACATAGTTTAGACAAAGTTGTCTGCGATTTTTACTATTTTAGTCATGCAGTGTGAAACCCCCCTGCCACCGATCCATCTTGCAGTGTAAACACAGCAGCGACGGAACACCACCCCAGATAGTCATGCAGTGTGAAAACATCTGTGACACGACTACTTTGAAAATCATGCAGTCTGAACTCGGCATAACTTGCCTAGTTAACCTGATTAACCCTTTACATGTCACTTCAAGCTGAACACTAGTATCTTGAAAAATATCTGGTCAAATATTATGTGCTGTCATCATGGCAAAGATTAAAGAAATCAGCTAAGAACAAAGAAGTAATTAAAACTATTAGTGTTTAGAAATGTGAAAAATAATATCTCTGTTCAGGGGTGATTTTACGAAGGCTCAGCTCCTTATAAGGAAAAATATATATATTTATATATGGCCTAATATTAAATTTATAAGTAGTAATTAATAGTAATACACTTAAAGCGTTTGTTTAATATGGATTGCATACTAGTATTCCACAGACAGGCATAGCCATTTGAGTTCTGAGTAAACCAAATAGGCTCAACCTACCTGTTTACTATAGTAAAAACTACTTTCTATATTCAACTGCATTTTTTGTTTCCATGTATTAATAAACTGCCACTTTTCTAATTAAAATGACACGCATATAAATATATATATTTTAAACTCAGGCTAATTCACATTTCATGATCTGAATGATAAGCATATTTTTAATACTATACAACACTTGATGTTTCTATCTTAGTCGGTGACTCAGGCCCCGTTTACACTAGTGCGTTTTAGTTTTAAAACGGCGTTTTAGCATGGAAATGATCCACGTCCACACTAGCGTTTCACCCAGCGTTTCTGAACATATCTCCGTCCACACTACTCTACCAAAAACGTATATCATGTGACCATTCGCGCACTCTGGGCATGCACGTTCAAGTATAAACAGGAAGCATGTAGCTCGCTCGGCATTCTAAATAGGGCTTACGCTGCTTGAAACGCGAGCTATTAGCGAGTGCCCGAACAATAGCTTGCCTCTTGCGAATATTATGCAGCTGTTGTAGTAAAAAAGGCAGAGTTTAACTGCACAATGGCGCCTAAAACGGACAATAGTGCAAACAACGCTCCCATTTCTGTGTCCATGTTGTCGTTTACAGTGAAGGCTGGTCTGCTGTTTTCCAGTGGCGTTATAGTCATGTGATAGGGGCTTGACGAATAAGAGAAGGTTACGCAATGACACAAAAGCCCCAATCGAGTAGCGAACGCCTCCGTTTCCAGCAGCCACGTCTCCGTTTTCAGATGTGTCCATTTCCCCCATCCACACTGAGACGGAGCAGCAGCGTTTTAGAATGAAAACAGCCTCTCCAGCGTTTCCAAAATGCTCTGTTTTCAGGGCTCGAAAACTCCGGCGTAGTGTGGACGGATGGCGTAACCGTAGCAAAACTTATGCGTTTTAAAACGAAAACGCATTAGTGTAAACGGGGCCTCAGTGACAGTTAAAACGAGTACATTCTCTAAGTGGTTCTGTCACTGTGTTTAATCCTTTCTGTGCGAGACTGTATGGTGAAGTTAATGCCACATGAACTTTAAAGTGTTCAATATTGGTTGTTCATTTTGAAATAAAAATAGCGAAACGTTCGTTAAGAGCTGTTTGTTAATCAGCTGTGCTGATGAGGTGAATGCCGAGAAAACCCGACTGCTCCTCTGTGACATTGGGATACAGCTGATATAAGGTTATCTATATCAAAGAACTGCAAATGAGAAGATATTATAACAATTTATGGATAAACACACCTCGTTCTCTCGCTGTTCACGGCTGTGGTTTGCTGATCAAATAAAAAACAAAAGACAAAGGGGAGCTGAATTCTGCCACCGTTATATCAAATTTAAAGGGGACAGAGACGATAATTTAGTGTACAGTTTATGAGCTAAATGCAAAGGTATTAGGGGGGCTGAGTAGAAATATCGGGCTAGAGCCCCCCTAAAATAGGCCTAGCAACGCCCATGTCTCCGTTAAACAGAAATCGGACTAAAAGAAAATATAAAGGGGGGGCTAACAATTCAGGAGGGCTACTAATTCTGACTTCAGTTGGCTACAATATTATGTAGCCCTAAAAAAAAGCTGAAGGATTCCTGGGTTATTGCTCAAAGTGAAAGAGTGCAGTGCAGTGAAGCTGTGTTAATGTGGACTGCAGCACAGAAGGCACAGCGATTCATAATGCAGCATCAGGAGATGTGCTAAAATTCACAAGCGAGACATGCTTTTCCTCTTTTCAAGTCTAAAAATGGTGTGAATTCATCAGACGCAGAGCTTGCGACATGTTGCAGAAAGCTGGACTCTACTTAACACCGTCCCAAGAACATCACTTTACTGACCTTTGGACTTGTAAGAGCGAACGGGTCGACCTCATGACACTTCACTTGCATTAATGCCTTTGCTTTAAAGCCTATTAACGGGTTTAATCTGACAGAACTTTCGCTCCCCGAGAACAACTTGCATCCCAACTCTTTCTTAAAGTGCGTAAGCAGTTCTCCTTTTTCTGCTTGGTTAAGCTGGCTAACTGAATTGATTGGATTGAGAATCTAATCTAAGACACGTTCATCGGATTGTTTGTTGTCAATCATCGGTTCATTGATTACAAAACGGATCATTACAGACTTGGCTTACAATAAGAGGAGGAGAATCTTGAATAACAATTGAATCAAATCAGTTTGATTATTTATTTTGTCCACACCATAGTCAATTTAAAGGGATAGTTCACTCAAAAATGAGAATTACTGCATCATTTACTATCTCAGGTGGTACAGGTGAGTTTCTTTCTTCTGAACAAAGAAGATATTTTGAATTTGCTAAGACTCATTGACCTACATCAAAAATACAGCATTTTTCCAAATATCTTCATTTGTGTTCGACAGAAGAAAGTCAAATAGGTTTGGAATGTACAAGGGTGAGTAAAGGCTCGTACACACCGGGACGCTTTTCGTTTGCGTTTATCGTCAGCATTTTGAGACGTTTTTCTGCATTCAAGCCCAAGCGATTCTCTCTGGCGTCGAGCAGAAGAGTATGCAAAATCACTACTTAGATGGCGCACAGGGTGGCGCCAAGCTTCTGACACCCGCTTGTTACACAGAAGAAGAAAAGAGGAAGTTTACACGCTTGTTGTTGCGATTGGCAAAGCATGGATGGTTCAAGTAGCAGCTCTAGCGATGAAGAAATGATTATTGTTCACCAGTGCAATAAGCAGCTCCACGTTCATATCGCCTCTGGGCATCTTCTTCAATGTGCGCTCGCATTGACAGTTTTGGGCTTGAGCGCCTCCAAGGGGTGTTTACTGTAACTTCAGCGGCTCCGTACACGTGAACAAAAGTGCCAATCTGATTGGTGGAGAAGGTTGACGTGGGGCGTCAAAAAAATAAAAATAAATAAAAAAAGAGCATGAGGCGTTTCTTTAAAAATGACACTTTTACGCCTGCCGTTTTGCGCGTTGGTGTGCACAATCACATTGACACCCTTTATTTAGTCACGAGGTGTTAAACGTCGACGAAAAACGCGAGCAAAAAAACGTCTCTGTGTGCACAGGCCTTAAATGATATCAGAATTTTCGTTTTTAGGTGAACTATCGCTTTAACCACAAAAAGGTACATTTAATTAATATTATTTTTGTTTATTATACTTTAGTAATTTTAACTATTCTAGTCTAGTCTAGATGAAGAAATGGTGTTTGACCTGCTTTGACTGTGATGAATAAAAAGTAAGTTCAGCTACAGCTCTGCTCAATCATTCATTCATTAATTTTCTTTTCGGCTTAGTACTCCACACAGAAATACTAACTGACCAAGCCTAGGCTCAACCCAGCGACCTTCTTGCTGTGAGGCAATTGTGCTACCCACTGCACCACCGTGACACTCTCTGCTCAATCATCTTAAGGTTAAACAACTTCAACAAGGACACAACTGTAACGGAGAATGCTTACCATACTGGACACTTAATCTGTAAATATAGCATTAAGAGGATTGATCATTAACCTGTAGGCCAACAGGAAATCTATACGTGTTGGGAGTCTATAGATATGAGAGAGTACTTGACAAGCAATATATATATATATATATATATATATATAT
>CAIGQQ010004828.1:2386467-2399317 GCA_903798035.1 Danio albolineatus | reverse complement strand
GTGGTCACCCCTGATTAATGCAGCCCTACTATATATATATATATATATTAGGGCTGCACTGCACAATATTGGAAAAATCTAACATTGCAATATTTTTATTCTGCGATATGTCTTGTGATGGGAGTCATGGTGGCACAGTGGGTAGCATGATCACCTCACAGCAAGAAGTTCACTGGTTCGAGCTCCGGCTGGGACAGTTGCAATTTCTGTGTGGAGTTTGCATGTTCTCCCTGTTTTCGCGTGGGTTTCCTCCAGGTACTCCGATTACTCACACATACATGTGGTATAGGTGAAGTGGATAAGCTAAATTGTCCATAGTGTATGTGTGTGAATGAGTGTGTATGGGTGTTTCCCAGTGTTGGGTTACGGCTGGAAGGGCATCTGGTATGTATAACATATGCTGAATACGTTGGCATTTAATTTCACTGTGGTCACCCCTGATTAATAAAGGGGCTAAGCCGAAAAGAAAATGATTGAATGTATTGTGATATGAATACAATTCAGCTAGATGAGTTGAATAACTATTTGGAAAGAATTTGTCATTTTAGATTGATTGGGATGATTCTGTAGGAGAGTACATATGCATAAAATACACAAAACAATCTACAGGCATAGATAAATACAACAAAGAAAAAGATACAAATTAAATAAACGGTGTTGGATTGTTTTCCAGAGTTGTCGAACTGTATTCAGGTATACGGTAGTTGAATAATTAAATGTAAAATAATAATGTGTAGTCTTCGTTTGTAAACATTTTATAAACGGTACAACTTCTTAGGCCTGAACACTTTTAAAAACCCTCACACTGTCACAGGCCTCAAAAAACATTTTTTATTATTGTTATTAAATTTAGCCCCGTCACAATATAAAATCAATATATCGACTTATTGCACAATAAATGGACATGACCTAAATAATTTTTGGTGATGCAATATATATCGCCCATACGTAAAAACCAATTCTTGCAACATTTTAGCTGATTGCACAACCTCTCTATCTCTATTAGAGGTGTCAGTGTCAGTATGGGTAAAAACACTATAGTATTTACCATTAATGACTAAAGTATATTTTGATGTGGGTGCCTGACAACTGAAAATAGATCTGGTAGCAGATATCACAGCCTCGGTTACTTTTTACCTTGCTTTTTTTTGTTAACATTTATTATTATTAGATTTGGATCTGTGTTTTCACATTCTGATTCCAATGCCTGATCATGAAATTATTAAAATGATTATATTAAATATTCTTAAGAACAAAATATTATGTGTAGAGTGTACTTGTGTTATGACGCTACTGTATTATATTTCCATTCTGCCATCATATAATGAGTGGCCTTAAATGGTCTTAAAATTACAATAATATCATTTATTACAATATATTTTAGTGCAATATATCGTACAACAAAAATCAGATATCGTGACAGGCCTAATTATATTATATACTTATAATTGGGCGTCACGGTGGTGCAGCGGGTAGCACAATCACCTCACAGCAAGAAGGTCGCTGGTTCTGGCTGGGTCAGTTGAGGTTTCTGTGTGGAGTTTGACGTGGGTTTCCTCCGGGTGCTCCGGTTTCCCCCACAAGTCCAAAAACGGTGTATACTTCAAGGTGTAGATATAGGTGAATTGGGTAAGCTAAATTGTCTGTAGTATATGATTGTGTATGAGTGTGTATAGCGATAAACATTCTCAAAATCAGAATAGGTTAAATTTTGTTCAACAATAACTTTTAACCAGACTGTAAAAGCATTTGAAGTAGTATTCGTGACGTCACCCATGGGTTTCTGAAGAGCGCGAATGAAGCTACAAATATAAATGTTATGGTTAATATGATTGTATTGTTAAAATACACGCACACAAAAAAAATGAAGCTACAAGTAGGTGTGGCCAACCGTCGCCATTTCGTTCGCGCATCACCGCACAAACGGGGATATTAAACAAAGGTAAAGAGGCGGAGTGTGAGCGGAGCTATAGACGCTTGCTAGCGTTTTGCTTAGACTGGTTTTTCTTTGGGAGAAACACTTAATACTTCATTACCTGCGACTCGTTTGTGTTCTGACCACGTGCTTGGTTGTGTCCTATATCAATAAAGTGTTTAGCCTTTTAAAAAGCACTGTTGTATTACTTTGAGCTACTAAGCATTGTTCTTATGACGTTTTTCAACAGGAGGAAAATGCAAATTACTTCCAAACACTTCAGATATAGTCTGTGTTAGTAAATGCAAGGCTATTGATGAAATCCAGACATAACACTGTATGACAACGTTTCAGATGACTGTTCTAGAGCCTACAGCTAATCAATCTGTCAGATTCCGGAGTGAATTACAAGCCTAAAGAAAATTATAAATTATAAAATATCTTAAATAAAACAAATACATTTATGGATATGGTATATAAGTAGGCATGGGCCGGTATAGGATTCTGACGGTATGATAACCTTGGATAAAGATATCACGGTTTCACGGTATTGTGATTTCTGCTCTAAAATATATTCTTTTTAAATGTCTGGCTAAAAAACAAAACCTTTTTCCACTTTGAACACAATGTATTTTATTATGAGAGACATTTAAAGTATTTTGGAGCAGTAAACATGTCAGGCTGAATAATTCAAGTGAATCCTTGACTTCTGCGGTCTTCATTTGTTTTAAAAACGCAGATTTCTTTACAATTTACACCTAAAAAAACAAACAAAAAAATGTAAATAAAAAAAATCTTACACATACCTCAGGAGCGGTATAGCAGAAAACTTTGGCGGTATGAAAACCTTGACTTTTTTTTATATCGTGGTATACCTTGAAAACGGTTATTGTCCCATGCCTATATATAAGTATATAATTTCACTGACCTGGTAAATGAAGGCAACTTAAATAGTTTGTGAACACAAATAAGTGCACACAGCATGCTATAGTATTTGATAATTGTAGGAAATTATTCCAAAAGGCAGCTGACTGTGTAAAGCCACATGAAACATAAAAATACTATGTATATACGGAGTTCAGCAGCTAATCAGCTGGAATGATGTGATTGCGACCAGCGAGACCTAGCTGTCACTCAAGTGGCCATGCCCTTAATTTTGCAGATTTAATATAACTTAATAAAAATAAAAAAAACGAATGAGTTATAAAAATATTCACCTCTTCACAGTTGTCATGAAGGGTAATATTAGCTATATGCACCAAAACCATCTTCTGTAGCAGGCTGTAAACAAGTTTTTAACAGCTGTAAAATTGGCCAATTTAGCACTGCAGTCAGTGAACATCTGGACTTCCTGGAGCCAGCCCCCAAAAGGCGAGTCGATGAACTGCAGTTTCAGTTACTTCCGTATTGGCTTTACGAGGGAGATTGCTGCTTGTTTTTACCACTACGCTAAAATATGACATTATTATTGACATATGAGAGATTTTACTGGGGTCATAAAATAAATACCACAAAGACAAATGTGTCTATTTTGTAAATAATTAGCACTGTTAAACATTACTGCTTTTTTTCTTTCTTTTGATTATGAGGTGAAATGTTTTTTTTTAGATTAACTTGGTTAAACATTCTTCACACTAGTCTCCCATAGCATTAAATAAAAAGAATTTAGCACTGCAATTATTAAACCCATTCGGTGTCTCGTCTTTCTGTTGAATCAAGTCCACACAGGACCACGAAGAACAACCATAATAGATGAAGAGAGGAGTCTGAAATCATCCGAAAGCGATGATGCAGTCCCTTTAGAGCAAAGCACCACTCAGGACAGAACTGGAGCGCTGCCAGTTTACACACAATGCTGGATCTCAGAGTCAAACACCAAAGCTCTTCACACGTTGCTACACACTGACCTACATAGTTTCCAGTCAGCTGATTGCTTCTTATGCTAGAGCCGAGAGCCAATGGGAAGTGGAGGTGGGGACCAGACAGCCAATAGCAGCCCTGACACTCATGCTATGCCCATGGTTTCTCTTTTTTCCCTCATTCAGTGGCAGGCAGATGCGAACGCTCTGCAGGACGGCTTTATCTGCACCGAGCACGGATGACTGTTCCTACAATCGACTTGAAGTGCAATCATATATGCAAATTTGCTAATATAAAAGTATTTAAACACATATTTTTTGTTTTTAATGTTGTTTTTATCTATGTGTTGTTAATATGCCCTGCTTATCAGAATTTTTGCATACAAAATTGAATCTTAATAACATATAAACAACGTTAAAAAGATCTAAATTGGTGCAAATATTAAATTTAAAATCGCGCTATCAAGAACTCGCTATCAAGAAATCAAGAATTCACAATGCACAGAGATAGTTCATGAAGGTGGCAACTCGTGTTTAAATGTGACAACATCTGCACAACAGCAGCAGCGGCGGCTCGCCAGCTTTACATCTGCAGGGATTTCCCGAGGTTTTTCCTCTAATTCAAATCCAGCTATACTAGGAGTGTTCATTAGACTTGATTCCATGTTGGGTAAATTGCTTTTCCAGGCCAAACTAATCCCTGAAATCAAGCAGGGATGAGAGAAGAGAGAGACTTGCGGAGCTCTTTGCACATCGGCGAGTTCAAATCATACGATCAAAAGAGAAAAGGCTGTGATCGTATTGTTTTATTGATGAAAAAATGAATATTCTTCTTCATCAAACCTCAATACTAGGAAATGATGAGGCAAGCAGGGGCCATTTTAAAGGTCTTCTTTATCAGTGGCACCTTTCTCCATTTATCTGCTGATACACCCTTTGGCGTATAAATGAAGTTTATCAGCAAACCACACATTACATGACAAGAGGTCTGCATTTTCATCATCAGACCACCCTCCAATTTTTTTTTTAAGAGGCCAAACTGATGAATATTAACAATAAATTAATATTTAGAACATAAAGACGGCACTTTAACCGTAAAACAGCCACTGTATCCTGGGGATACAAACATCAGAATCAAAATTAAGTCACATTTTGATTTAAAAGTTGTATTCTTGTGTCATAATAAACGAACAAATAACAAATAAATGAACAAAAAAAATGAACAAAAAGCCATAAGTTAACTTCGTGGTGAATATTCATTGTCCTGCTTTTTGTAGGGTTAATAAAAGAGACATTTATTGTTATTTGTAATTTATAATTAATCAATTAAAGGAAAACTGCTGTTTACACTGTTTAGAATCATTAATAAAATAGGTTTGGCAACTTTTAAAATAAGATGTTAAGTCAGACTCTCAATTTTAAGACACCAATTGAAAGAAAAAAAACACAATAATAACAACGACTTAGTGCTTTTTTTAAACACCCTAAACAGTAAAAATATCCTGGGAGATGCATCTAATAAAATCCCAAATTAATCACATATTTCAAAAATTCATTTGCATGTTTTACTTGGGTCCATATCCTATAAAATGATTTCATTTTTGACTGATTAAGGGTTTGCTTCGGTTTCCCCCACAAGTCCAAAGACAATTACAAATATATGTACAGTGGGTGTGTACGTAACTGCAAATGTACATGTACACACCGACTGTACATATATTTGTAATTGTTTATCTATCTGCACTCTTATTATTAATATCAACCTGTACGTATAATCATTTATTGTAAATCTGGGCTCATAACTAATGCAACCTGTATATAACGTTCATAGTACATCCATCTGTAAATATCACAGTAGTTTTTCTATAACTGCACCTTATAATTTATACCTGTATTCTGCACTTGCTGCTGTTGCACTTCTGCACAGCAATAAGTCCAGTGTTAAATATACAGTGTGATTTTCTTGGTGTTTTTCAGTGTTGAAACCGGAGTACATTTTATTCCACGAGTGTAAAAGAGCATATATTTAAGAGTTTTTTCAGTGTTAAACTTTTAACCCAATATGCAGTGTATTTCCCACTGGTGATGGGAAGTCCAGTTTTTTTACTCGAACTGGTTCTTTCGGATAAACAGTGATCAGACCAGTATGTTTTACTTAAACTTAAAACAAAGAGTTGAATGTATTGAAATTATTTCTGAAAAGATTCATAAACATTTAATAAATTAAAACTATTTTCCTAATATTTGATCACTGTTATCTGTCTCACACACCAACTGATAATAGGAAAAAAAAGGTAATATATTAACACTTTAAAGGGTAACACACACTCCAGTTGGATGTAAGAATAAACTTTTACCATGTTAAAATGAACTCTGTGACTATGTACAAATTTCACACTTTAGAAAGTGTTATTTTAACTCCAAAATGGAGGGAGTCATATGTACACCCAAGGAGTGTTAAGTTGAACTCAAATTGAGTTAAATGTACACTGATTTTTTAGCTGTGTGGTTAGACCTAAACTGCATTTCGTTGCTTTGTACTTGTACACGTGTAATGACAATAAAGTTGAATCTAATCTAATGTTCTATAGGTGAATTGGGTAAGCTAAATTGTTTGTAGTGTATGTGTGTAAATGAGAATGTATGGATGTTTCCCAGTGATGGGTTGCAGCTGGAACAGCATCCGCTGTGTAAAACATATGCTAAATAAGTTGGCGGTTCATTCCCCTGTGGTGACCCCAGATTATTAAAGGGACTAAGCCGACAAGAAAATGAATGAATGATTAAGGGTTAAAAGGAAGCCAAGGTTAAAACATTTGACCTGACGTACCTTCCATCCTGCAGAGCTGTTGCTGTCGCCTTTGTCCTTGAAGTATGGCACATTTCGGACCATCCAATCATAAATCTGGGCCAGTGTCAGCCTTTTCTCCGGCGAGCTCTCGATGGCTTGAGTGATGAGGTCGGCGTAGGAATAGTTTCCCCAGGCGTTCCTGCGGGCAGAGGATTTTCTGGGCTGCTGAGGAATCAGACCGTTGATGCTGGAGTCGCTGCATGCTGCTAGAGCGAGTTGGGAAGATACAGGAGAGCCATAGATGTCTCTATCGTTGGCAGAAGCATTCGTTTCTATGGCAGGAACGGCAGCAGCAGAACTCTGGTCTCCTTCTGTGACACTGGCAGGCTTTGATGCGCCTGTAATGTCACCAGATGCATCATCGGTGCCATTTTCATCCACCTCTTCCTCAGGAATGATCCCCACATCTGAAGGTTCTGCTTTTCCCGAATTGGACTCGGGTCTGGGCAGAGGCCATGTGCAAGACCTGGGCCTTTTTTGGGGCTCAAAATCGGGGTCTATGTCGACGTCCACAGCCAAGGGCTTATCTAGCTCCTCTGCCATGTTTCCTCGACTCCTTCAAATGAATGATGTATGGACGGCTTTTCGGAACACAACAGCAGCAGTGCCCTCGTGCATGCCATTAATGGATCACTTCTGGAGTCCGCATTTCAATACGGGACACTTTGAGGATCGAGTCGAAGCCTTGAGATGATTTGGGAATATTTACAAAGGCGTTCGAGGGCATTGTTGGTTCATTCGTGCGTGAGTCGCGTGGATATTTAACGTTTAATGACGCTTCCGTTGTTCGAACGCATAAAGACCGAGCGGACGTTCGAATTTGTTACATTGTTGCATGACGTCGCGCTGCGAATTCGTTACATTGTATCATTACATCATAATACGAATGTTGCATTGTTTCAGAACGCGGCTTCCGTTCTGGGAATTCTTTTGATTCGAATGCGATCAGAGAGGCTGTGCGTTCGCGAAAGTGTCCTCGAATGATCAAGCCATACCTCCTCCACAAGCCGTCCCTCAGCAAATCAGCACGGAGGAGTCCTAACAGACATCCCGATAGACCTCCATGATCCCTGTTCCATGTCGGAGCAGGACGTCGCGTCCCGCAGCCCGGGCGATCCAGCACTGCCAAAGCCCGTAATGCGCTACTGCTGCTGCTCCGCTGCAAACTACACAGAAGAACAGCAACACACTGATCACCCGCCCCCTGGAAGCGGTCGGAGGAACTGCTTCTTAAAGGGCCACGGAACAAAACTGACACAAACACGTCATCTAACGTTACACACATTATTACTCAGATATGCCATCACAAACACTGTGAATTAGAGTACTGGCTCTTTTCTATAATACCCAGCGGACTGTATTCTAAGTGACCTTTTATACATCAATATGACCTTGCATTATGATAGATTTAAAGTGATCTATTGTAATTTATATTACCCCTTTTTATATTTATTCAGTTTTTAAATCAATTTCACTAATATTTTTGTGATGAAATAATAGTAATGTTAAAATGTTCATATGATTTATTTACAATACAGTTTTACGATAAAGTAATACTTTCTGTCTTTTAGTAGACAGATGTTTACAAATGTTTACCAAATATGTGGATCTAATTGGATTTGCATTGTACACAATGAATAAAGGTTAAAAATGACTCATTTTTAAAATTCATATTAAGTTTTTAGTTAAGATTCTCCTAAAATCATTCCGCATAAATCCGCAGATTTTTTTTAACAAAATTCTCAGCAGATTCTGTCTGGCCCTAGTTATTAGGCTTATTCCCACATCTTTGTATATCCCCAAAATTTGTATTCTTTGGTTATTCTCTGAACTTAGATTCTTCTCATTGTACATTTATTATTAATCTATTGCTTTTTCTGGCTACATTTTACATCCATAAATGTAAATCTTAAAAAATATATTTAAAAGATTTTTCAGAAAGGATTTAGAATTTTATGTAAACTCCATAAAAGACTCTAATAATTATATACAACTCTTTCTTGGTGTAAATCATTTTAATTTGTTTAATTTGCTGGAATTTTATTTATGTAGCCCTTTTTGCCTCTGTTCATACTGTTTCTTTGCATATGTTCTTTCTTGCACTAAAAACAATAAGAAAACAGCTTTGCCATCATAACAGCTCTTATTATATACTGTACACTCTCGAGAATAAATGGCTTCTGAGAGGCTAAAAGCCATGCAGTAGAATAAAACTACGTTTTTACATTCTCTGGAGACTGGGTCAATCTCACAAAACCTGTCGAGAAAACAGCAAAGCTCATTTTGAAATAAAAAAAATGGTGCAAAAACCTATTTTATAGTCATTAAGATTAGTTTCTGCGAGTCATTCACTTACTGACATGGAAGCACATGTTTTGTTTAAATAAAATACACAAAAACCACTACAACAGAGTTATATATTTTGCTGACTCATGTACTTGCATTATTCCAAACGTTCTGAAGAATTAAAAATAAGTAACTTTGACTAGTGACACGGGTCACGTCCTCCTGTGTCGCCAAGCTAATGTCACACACTGTCAGTTTCAAAAGATAAACCGCAAGATGCTTTAATGTTTTGCGTTTTATTAGTCTGCACGGAGCTGCATCATCACTTATTAAAATGTATTTATTATGATAAAAAATGCAGCGCTGCTTCATCTCCAAGTAATCACGAGTGGAAAAACCGGAAGCATAATAAAAGCTCTGCTGCTTTCCATGCTGATATTCGTATCCATATACAGTATGTCTCTGCTGTAATACGTTTATTATAAAAACTTACATTTAGTTAAGATAAATATATTCTTATTAAGCAATTTTTTTATTTTAAAATCAGCATATCACACGTATTTGAAATACATTGAGCAATTTGTTTTAGTAAAATCTATGTTAAGCTGCTTTGACACAATCTACATGGTGAAAAGCTCTACAGAAATGAAGAGGAATTGAAGTGAATGAAATAAATAAGTGCTTTTTGAATACCACAGTAAGTATATTTGAGTAAATTCAGGGGCAGGCCACATCAATCAGACATTATTCTTGCAAAAAAATAATAATAATAAAAAATTATATATTTATTTTTTTAAATGATAATATATATATGTATATATACACATTAAATTAACTATTTTGGTAAACCTGAAACTACAATAATGTACCTGACAAGTTCCTCCATTGAACGTAACTATCACAGATCCCCCTCCAAACATGACTCCTTCTCTAAAGCAAAATATACACTCACCGGCCACTTTGTTAGGTACACATTTTTCACAGAATTTCATGTCAACAACATGAAAGCATCGATCCATCCTGCCTTGTATCAATGGTTCAGGCAGGTGGCCTATTAGTACCAATTGAGCATTGTGTCAATGGCACAGCCTCCCTATTGTTGCTGATTGTTATGGACTGCACACTGTTTTGGTGCGTGTATTGTGTGCATGTTCTTTCTGTCTCTATCTTTCTCTCTCTCCCTGCCCTGCCATTTTTCACAGGTACCGCCTACTTCGAAGCACTATTGGCTGACTGGACTGCCAATCTTTATTACTTGTGTGATGACTTCTCTTCTCTCTGCCAATCACGCTCTGTGCAGAGCCCTTTAAATCTGAAGCGGCAATGGGAAGAGATCAGCTGCTGTTGTTGTTGTTTGGCGTGTTGTCTGTTTGGTGGTGTCCGTGTGTTTTGTAGCTGATACTGCTGTGATTTTGAGTGAGATTTGCTGATGTTGATTTTGAGTGAGATTTGCTGATGTTGACTTTGAGTGAGATTTACTGATGTTGACTTTGAGTGAGATTTGTTGTTAGAGTTCTGACGTGTGTTTTACATCTTTAGCCCGCTAATGCTTCATTAAACAACTTTTGTGACTTGCAGACAAGGGAGATCTGGAACAACATAATAAGTCACGTGACATACATACCTTGCACACAGGATTATTGATGTATAGACACTAGTTAGCGAAGTGCACTAATTTTATATTTATATTTTTAGTTGGAGTAAGTTCAGGGCGCTTTTGCGCTGAAGACTTTTCACATTTTTCTTTCTTATTTAGAGGATTAGGGAGGAGATTAAGGGAATATTTTTGCTATATTTATTTCTTTGATTTGCTAGCGCAACTTTCAGTTCCCTCTCCCGAATGTCTTGGTTCCTTTACAAATTTATTATTGTTTGTAATTATTGTAAATACTGAGGGAGCAATAAATCTTTTGCGGTGCTAAGTCGTCGTTTTGGGTTTTCTCTTGCCGTCTTTATCATCAGTTTATTCTTTGGTCATCTCTATGTTACTCCTTTTTAATTCCCTAGACAATATTCCATCAAGGCTTGTAACACTGATCATGTCCATCCCTTTATGACCACAGTGTACCCATCATCTGATGGCTACTTCCAGCAGGACAAACAGGCCATGTCAAAGCGTGAATTATCTCAGACTGGATTCTTGAACATGACAATGAGTTCACAGTACTGAAATGGCCTCCACAGTCACCAGAGCTCAATCCAATAGAGCACCTTTGGTATGAGGTGGAACGGGAGATTGGCATCATGGATGTGCAGCCGACAAATTTGCAGCAACCGTGTGATGCTATCATGTAAATATGGACCAAAATCTCTGAGGAATATTTCCATTACCTTGTTGAATCAATGCCACGAAGGATTAAGGCAGTTATGAAGGCAAAACGGGTCTAGCACAGTACTAATAAGGTGTACCTAATAAAGTGGCCAGTGAGTGTACAAAGCACACAAACAATAAGTAATTATATTGTAAACATACCTACCTGAAACAGAAGCACTGCAGGAACCAATCAGACGTCAATAAAAAGTTGTTCAAATAGTTTAATGCATTTTAATGCAAATATTCTTCTTAAATAGGTTGCATATCAGCCATCTGACCACCAAATGTTGTCAATAAAACACAAACCGTTTACATAACCAGAAAGGCAGCCTGATTTCAAACGTTTCTTTGGCAGATCCACATCAGTGTTCATCCAACAAACCATCTGCCCGTCTTTCCATACCAAAAGCCTCAGAGACGAGGCTAGTGTCACGTTCATATTTGCATGTGCGTTTATAAAGTGCAGCATTATTAAAAACACAGTCCTCACCAAATCAAAATGGAGTTGATCCCAAGCCCTCGAGAGAGGCTGAGTCTTATGATAGTTGAGATGGCCGCTGTATATGGAGTTATAATGATAAAAGCTAGTTGGTGCTCCGATCTCCTGCAACCCAGTACTCCTCCGTCTGCATCTCGGTGAGGCGAGAAACGGTCCTCTGAAAGGCGAACACCTCCTCCTCACCCGTGAAGATGGCCAGCGAGCTGCCTGCATCCTAATGCATGACAACAGCAAAGACAATCAATGTGAAGCGATCAACAACTCGTCGAATCTAAACTTCATCAATCAATATTTTAAGATTATAAAGGGCTTCATGCAGCTACATTAAAGGGATAGTTCATTCAAAAGTGATGGATTACTCTCCCTTTATTTGTTTAAAACCTTTATGAGTTTCTTTATCCTGTTAAACACAAAAGAAGATATTTTGAGAAATGCTGAAAACATGTAACCATTGTTTTCAGAAGTGTATGTTTTGTCTACTATGGAAGTCAATGGTTACAGGTTTTCAGCATTTCTCAAATATCATTGACTTCTGTAGTATATGTTTTCCTTACTATGGAAGTCAACGGTTAAAGGAGGATGTTTTGAACAATGCTGAAAGCCTGTGTGTTAACCAGAAGATATTTGAACACAATAGATGCTGAAAAACTGTAACCACTGATTTCTACAGTATCTGTTTTTCCTGATATGAAAGTCAATGGGTTACAGGTTTTCAGCATTCTTCAAAATATCCTCCTTTGTGTTTAGCAGAAGAAAGAAGATATTTTAACACTAAAAAAGATATTCTGACAACATGTTACCATTGACTTCTATAGTATTTGATTTTCCTACTATGGAAGTCAATGGTTACAGGTTTTTAGCATTATTCAAAATATCCTCCGATGTGTTTACCAGAAGATATTTTAACACAATAGATGATATTTTGAAAAAAGCTGAAAACCTGTAACCACTGACTTCTAAATTATTAGTTTTTCCTACAATGGAAGTCAATGGTTACAGGCTTTCAGCATTCTTCAAATCAACGCATTTTTATTTCTATCTGATCAATTTAAAGATCATAAAGAGCTTCATGCAGCTACATTAAAGGGATAGTTCATTCAAAATTTATGGTTCACTCTCCCTTTAA